>MQRK01145348.1:0-20564 GCA_001938485.1 Girardia tigrina | reverse complement strand
TTTTGCACGTGTCGATACGGTGCTGAGCCTGCGCAAAAGACAATTATTGTTATTGGGTATGCGGAGTCTATAAATAGAATTCTCAGAAAGCAGTATAAGCAGCAGTATAGTAAAAGTAGCATAACAGATATTATAGACGTAATGAGTGAAAAATCAGAAAATATTAAAGCAGTAGAATGGAACATAAATGATAAAGTTCGGAAGTTTTTAAAAAAAGATGTATACAGAAATAATTGTGGAAAATGTTTAGTTGAACCAGTAGAGGACATAAATACTAGCGAAGAAACCAGGATATTTACCATAGAAGAATGGGAAGCTGAAAATATCGTATACACCAAAATACAAGGTCGACCAAGTGTAAAAGAAAAGATACAACATATCAAGGAGGACTGTTTATTAGACACTGGGGCTAGAGTGAAAGTCATGAGCAAGACGATTTTTGACAAACTAAAGGATGTGAAATTGGAAGCAGCAGATATTAAATTACACTGTGCTTCAAAGACAAACAGAGAAATATAACGTTTATAGTTGTAACTGACATTACACCAGACATAATAGGCGGGATAAATTTTCAGAGTGAGTTCGGAATTGAGTTATATTAGAAATAGAAAAACGATGAAATACTCGATCAAAATTTTCAGGTATGTAATTCAGAAACAAGATTTGGTCAGAAAGTGACAGACGAGGAACGATTTCAAAAAGCCAAAAATGCGATGCATATCGCTGATAAAACAAAAATAATCAATATTGTAGAGATGCATAAAAGAGTCTTCATGGCGGATAAATGGGATATAGGATGCACGACGCTGATAAATCACAGAATAGATACAAAAGGACCACCAATGAATTTGAGACCACATAGACAGTCAATCAATCTAGAAGAGAAAATCAATGAAACTATAAAAAAACTTGTGGAAAAACAACATTATAAAGAAGTGTAACTCTCCATAGAATAGTCCGATGATATGCGTGTGGAAAAAAGAAAAAATGATATCAGACTTTGCTTAGAATTTAGACAACTGAATCTAGTAACAGAGAGACAGGCATTTCCAATGCCAAATATGATAGAGATTATGGACAAGTTGTATGAATCTAGATATTTTACTTCGATTGATTTGAGTAATTCATATTACCAGGTAGAACTAGAAGAAGAATCAAAACTGAAAACGGCGTTTCCGACGAAAGCGTGTCAATTTTATTTTATTAGAATGCCGTTTTGTATTGCAGCGGCACCGAGGACGTTTCAAGAACTTATGACAAGGATATTGGGGATATAGAACAGACATTAGTTTTCTTGAACGATATCCTAATCTTTTCAAAATCATTAGAAAAGCATTACGAGATTTTAGACAGAGTATTGGATAGAATTGAAAAGGCAGGTCTAAGAATTAATCCAGAAAAATGTCATATTTTAAAGACATAAGTCAAATTCCTGGGGCATGTAATCAACGAAAAAGGGATTCAAACAGAGCCGTCCAAATTGGAAGCTATTAAATCTTTTGAAAAACCGAAATGTATAAAGAATTTAAGAAGTTTCCTAGGGATCTGTAACTATTATAGAAGATTTATCAAGGATTATACAACGAAAGCACAAACATTAGAGCAATTGTGTGGATTGGACAAGAATAAATTATTATTGACAGAGGCGTGCGATATAGCATTTGCTGAGATGAAAGAAACTTTGACTTCACCCCAAATTCTTGGATTTCCAGATGTGGAGAAGGAATTTATTCTAGATACGGACGCTAGTTTCGACACCACAGGAGCGGTACTGTCACAGAAAGATAGAAATGGTCATGAGAGAGTTATTGCATATGGGTCACACTCAATGAGAAATCATGAGAGAATGAGTAATCATAACAAGAAAGGCGTTATTGGCAATGTATTACTTTTATCAACATTTTAACCATTATTTGTACGGAAAGAGATTCATTCTGCGGACAGATCACAAGGCAATTACATTCATGCTGAAGACAAATAAACCAATTACAGCGCAATTTCAGACGTGCATAAACTATCTATCAAGTCTGGATATACAACTAGAATACCGAAAAAGAGTGAACCATTCTAACACAGATATTTTATCACAGAACCGGTGTGATACATGCACACAGTGTTTAATGGCACACGAAGAGGCAAAGACGCAGAAGATAAAGACGCGAAGGATAAACGTAGTAGGTATCACAGTGATATATAAATATCAAGAAGGAGTCATGTAAAAAATAAAGATGAACATAAAGACAGGTAAAAACAGAAACCTTGTGATTATGGATGGTATAATAAAGATGAACAATGGAAAAATTTGGATAACGGAATCAAACAGAGAAGAAATGATTATGCAGATACATGCGTGACTTTCTCACTCTGGTGCGGAAAAAGTGACAAAATATATTGCAGAAAAGCATCAAATGACCTACTGAAGTGAAATAATAAAGGGGGTAATAGGACGATGTAAAGCATGTGAAAAAAGCAAAGCAATAACGATGGCCACAAAAGAAAAACGAATAACATTGGTCGAAAACGAACCATTTGTGAAATTATATATCGATATTTGTGTACCACTAAAAGAAACATGGTGAAAGAAAAATTACATTGTCGCAATCATCGATCAGTTCAGTAGATATATTTCATTAACAGCGGTTAGTAAACAAGACGAAACCACAATAAAGAATACAATTATGACAAAATGGATTTTACGGTTTGGTTCTCCGAAAGAGATTCATACAGATTGTGGTAAAATATTCGAATTGAAGGTAATCAAAGACATGGCAGAATCAATTAATATAAAAATGTTTTACTCGAGTCCGTACCATCATAACACGAATGGAATAGTAGACAGACAACTTCGGAAAATTAGAGAATATTTAAACGCATCGTTACATACAAAGAAAGGATCAAACTGGGAGGAACTACTACCGGAAATAGAATTTACATTAAACACAACTTTTAAGAAAACAATAGGGAAGAGCCAAGCGGAAATTATATTCGGTAAGAAAATATACAGAGAAAGATGGCATAGTCAAGACATAAAGTTACAGCAAGAAAAAGAAGACACAACAACCAAAAGAAATGCTGAAATCGGAGATGAAGTACTAGTCAAGGTGGAAACGGGGATAAAGAGTAAAGATAAATATGAAGGACCGTATAGAGTGATAGAGAAACACATGACAGAAGGTATAAACTAATAAATGAAGATGGAAGAATTTTAGATCGAAACGTGGAAAAATTAAGAAAATTCTTAAAGAAGGAGTATATGAGGGGTTAGTTTAAATTTAAGTTTCACCAAAATAGTTTATTATTTTTTTTAATTTGAAAATTTAAAAGAAATAAATTAAAAAATGAAAATGTAGAGTAAAAATATGATAAAATAAATACTTATTTAAAATATGCTTACAGTAATAACAATTGATATATTTTAATAAAAGTTATGAAATAAGTTTAAATAAATTTTAAAATAAATAATTAACGGATTAATATTTTAAGAAATAATTTTTTTAATAAAAGGGTTTATTGTAAAGTTAAATTTAGTTTCGTTGAATGTAAAATTATTTAAAGGTTTAAATTCCGTAAAAGTTCATAAAAAATGTAAAATAATTTAAGGTTTAAATTTCGTAAAAGTTCGTAAAAAATGTAAAATAATTTAAAGTTTAAAATTCATAAATTTTCAAAATTTAATCGAAAAAAATTTAATGAATTAATTTTGGGCGAAATAATTGAATTATTAAGAAATTGGTTTAAATATGTGAATTGTTGATATTAATAAATTTTGTGGTGTTAATTTATGATTTCGGAATTTGATAATACTGAAAGTGGCATAAACGCTACTTACAAGCAGAATTCTCAGAAAGCCTTTATTTGTCATTCTGTTCTGATACCACATAGGGAATCCGAGAGTGGGTGATTGCATTGTATTTGTACACCAGTAAGACGCAACGCGAGTTTGCTACAGATTTGAATTTATCTAAGAGTGCTGTGAATCATATCATTACGAGATGGAAATCTACACGAAACGCAGAGAGTGGACAAAATGGACATTGCGGCAGGAAGGAGAAGTTGACCAGGTATGCTTAGAGTTTTATCGTTCGGGAAGCTAAGAAGTTTCCAACGAAGACTGCTCAGGAAATTCGCAGCAGCATGGGCAGCATTGGCTCGAGTGTGTGCCTCGTGAAGAAACTCCTGAGAAAATGTGGCCTGTATGCCTATTGACCACTTTGCATTCCCTTCCTTAACACCAACCACAAGAAAGATAGGCACCAATGGGCTCACGTGCATGCGATGTACGACGAAGATGACTGGAGTCAAGTAAGCGAAATTTCATTTAATTGTCATTGCTTACCTTATTCTCATGTCACTGCTGGTACCAACCCTTACTGTACAGGTCATATTTAGTGACGGGGCGACGGCGAAATTGGGGCATAAAGCAAAACCATTCGTTCGACGTAAAAAAGTGTTGCCGCATCCGTGAGGTCCACACTGTCCGGAATGTCTCATTCGTCCGGAAGCTGATGTTTTTGGGAATCATATCTGCGAAAGGCCCGGGCTGACTCGTCCCCGTTCAAGGCACTCTGGATGCTGAAAGGTATGTCAACCATCTGCAGCAATATCTCCTACCACAGGCTGCCACATGGTTTCCCAACAACCCGAGGGCGTTTCAACAGGATAAGGCGCCCTGCCACAAGGCAGAGCGAACCATGGCCTCCTTCCATCAGCAAGGTATCCAGCTCCTTGATTGGGCACCAAACTCACCGGATGTTAGCCCTATTGAGAATGTATGGGGCATGCTGAAACGGAAAGTTTACAAGGTTGGTAGTGCCTCCACATTTGAAGAAGTGATTGCGCAAGCTTAACACCTTTGGCACAATGACAGTGACATTCACAACATGTGCGTGTCTCTGTGCTCAAATATGCCTGAAAGAGTCCATTAACTGTTAAACAGTCGTGGGGTCTGATTTTCCTATAAAATAAACACCTGCTTGCTTGGATTTCATTTGTGATATGTTTTTTTTGGAGGAAAAATGAAATTTTAGGCTTGTCCCGGTTAATTTTATCCGTACTGTATATTTAGAAATTTTATTAACTTATTCATTTATTCACTTAAGCATTATTTAATAACACATTTAATGTTTTATTAAAAATTTTTTTCGATGTTTTAACATTTCGACGTTTTAACGTGGTACCTGTGTAGCTTGTCCATGAAAGAAGTTTTATTTCGACGGAAACATTGTATTAAAATTATCAAGAGCATTTAGAAATTACTTATTATTATTAATTATATTATTTAATTAATAATTAATTAATCATATTATTTTAGTTGCTTGTTCAAAGTCAAAATGAAATTTGTGAAATAAATCTTCAACCATTATTATTGGATGTACTCCCAATTATTGTTTTTCCAAAGTATTTACAGGTATTATTAATTTTATAATTTTATTTATTTTCCGCTTATTTCATTTTGAATTAAATTTTAAAATAATAAGAACCTATGTAAATTAAAATATAGACATAATTCAAAAAATTTATTTGTAAAAAGTGATTAACTTCTACGATCACAGGACAATAATCGCATGAAACAAATAATTATTGAAGGGATATATTAAAGTAACAATTACATTATCTCTACTTCATAGCTATTATTATTATTTAAAAATTATTTAAAGTGACTTAATTATATGTTATTCTCTTTCAATAATTTCAAAATTAGATCATAAAACTTTAAAAGTTTTGATAAAAAATCTTACTATGGGTAACCATATCTTTATTGTTGGAAATTTTTTGATAGAAATGAATTGAAATTATTGTGATCATAATATTTGGAATTTGATGTAATCGAATCGATTGTTTTGTGAGATGTGTCGCAGTGGGAATTTTTGATTGTTTAAGAAGCATATTTTTTTGAAATCCGCGACAATACTTTGAATTGAAATAATTATATCGAAATTAATGCTATTGTTGAAATTTTGTTGAGAGATGGAAATCGTATACTTGGAGATTTTATTAATCATGATAAAGCATACGGATTTCTTTTCCTTAAAAATTTAAATAAAAGAATGTCAAAATAAATGATTCATGAGAAATTTGTCAAAGAAATATTAAGTACAAAGAAAAAATCAAATAGTTGAAAATCTGTTTGCTTTTTCAACGAAAAAGATAATAAAGTGAGAATATGTCGTCTGTTTTTGCCTCTTTGCTGAGTCGTTTGAAAGAAAATCCAGTAATCAACAGCTTACAATCTCATGTACTAATGCTTTACTCATCCGGAACGAGCCTCCCACAACGATCCCCTCACAGATAAAATAATGTAGGAACTTAAATCACACGATATATCTAACATATTTTTATTTATATTAAAATAATACAAATTCTTGTATGGCAACGATTAGTTTTTAGTTTTTGGATTTCGTGTATTATTGTGATATCAATAAACTTTGCGAATCTCTGAGTTAATCGATAAATTTATATTTTATTTAAAAATACCACCATCAAATAGTATCATTTTAAATATATTAAATGTTAAAAATGATCAATGTAAAGAACAATGCGGATTATGTAGCTGATCGTTCTGTTTTGGATAACTTGACAAATTTTGAATCCTTACCGGAATTTGAGTGCTCAAATGCAATCGAGAATTATTTTAAAAATCTCAAAACCGATAATGATAAATTTAACAACGATTCAATATTTGATAATCAGAATTATCTAGAAATCAATTCAAAAAATAATGTTCGTAATTCAATCAGAGTCAATCAATTATTCTCGCGTTATTTGACGAATAAATTATTGAACTAAAAGACGATTGATGAAGTTTCTATGGATATTAGTGAAAATTCGAAAACGTTTTCTTTAAGCGGCTATGTGAATTACTTTTTGAAAATCTTTGAGATGAATGATTGCAAGTTTTCGGATGATAAACAATCTCCTAAAAACAGCCCGAGAAACTCTGAAATCACAGAGAAAGTGAAAATTTTCAACGAAACAGCTGAATCGGTGTTAATCGAAATATATGACAGTGTATTGAATGAGATTTTGACAGATTCGAATTGTGATTCCGATACGCTGTTGTCAAAATTCAATCAAGACGATCGATTCTGCCATCGATTGTGTGAGGGATCGTCTCTATGGGTCCAGATGCTCCCTTCAGTCGGACAATTCAAAAACATCTATATATATATATATAATATACATATAATATGTATTATATGAAATTAAAATATCAAATCGCCGATCAATAAAAAATGATAACAAAAATACCTAAAAACCGAAGTTTCAAATAAAACCAACTCAACGATGATTTCTTATCACAATCGTCAAATCTAGAAGATCCCTCGACATATCTTTCCATATCTTCTCAACTCAACTTCATATGAAGACCATTACATTAATTATTCTCCCAAAAACGACCCAACAAGATCAACTAAACAATCTTCTAATCAACCGTTTGAATGGAGACAATAATCCACTTTTTGTCTGTTTCAGAGAAATTTCAGTTGACTAAAGTAAATAACTTCAGAGTTTCTCGTTTCTCAGCTTTCCACAAATCTTCTTCTTGCACCTGGGTATGTCAGTGTCAAATTTTTGTCAAGAAAATGTATCAGCGAAAAACCTACTAGTTTTTCATTTGATGGTTACAACAGAAAATAATAAAGATATTTTTTGAAACACTAATGTAAATTTAACTTTTGCTTATCACTTATAATATGCATACATATTTTTTGTATTTATAACTTAGATTATTTATTTTTATTTCATAGATACTTGATCTAACAAATAAAATTCTATTAAAAGAGGATGAATTTGAACTTACTTTTACAGAAAGAAAGGGAAAAATAAGAAAGACTATAGTTTCATGTATTCTATTTTTATTCAATGATATATTACTCGTAGGGTCCAGAAATGGGTAATTATCATTTAAATTTTGTTTACCGGATATTTTCATGAGTATCTCTATCTGGGTTCTCAATTGAGAGTCCTAGCCTTCTCCAATGGAAGTAATAAAATATTCTTGAGGAGGAGAGAGAATGGGATTTTAATTCATAAATAATACAATCAAATTAAAAAATATTATCAATATTTTTGCGGACAACTAACTCATACACAAGGGTTTCATTTTTTCCATTCTTTTCAATAGCTTACTTTCTATATATATATATATATATATATATATATATATGTGTATATAGATATCAATAGAATTTAGAATCTATTTTGAAGGCTTTTTACTTAATCAATTTTCACCAAACTTTGCACACTTACTCATTTTTGATGACAATAAATGATAATGTGAAAATTTGATCATAAAAAACTTTTTAAGGTCCCAGAATTAAGAAAAAAACGGTGCCATCGGAGTTCCTGAACAATATTAATTGAAAAAGATATACTTATAAATTATAAGTAGTTTTTTATTAATTTTTTAATGTTTTTTATTGTTTTTTTTAAATTATTTTTTGTTGGAAAAGTAGTGTTCTGTCTGCATAACAAATAGATATAAAAAATTTAATTTTTTGATTTACTAGTTTAAGTTAAAAAGTAAAATTTTGAGCAATTGCCTTTTCAACACATTTTCTTACCTTGCTTTCGACTCTATACCTGCTTATTTGTCTTTGATTTTTTCGTACGTTTTGAACTAAAATTACTAAAATAAAATAAATAAAAAATAATTTTAAAAAACCACGATTGATTTCATAAGTACGCTTAAAAAAATCAAATTGTTAAAATGTCATCTATTGAAGAATTGTTGCGAATGATTGAAATAGATCGAGTTAAAGTGAAGATTTTTTTGAAATTGATCACGAATTGATGAGATTAAAAGTCTCTAAATCGAAACCTGGCGAGATCAATGCAAAATATATCTAATATTGTTTGCTGGAATTTAATTTACCACACAAAATAATGACTTTCAAGCTAAAAAAAATCTTGCTGAGACTGCTAATATTTTCATATGTTATCGCCAATCCTTTGCTCAAACCTTTTTCCGAACTGAGTCACACAGAAAAGAGTGATCGATTGTAAGGATTTTTTCAATAACAGTAGTAACTTCTGCTGTAATTCGATCAAATAAGAAGACAAAATAAATAAACTGAAGAAATAGATTCAGAAGATACGGGTTACTTACTATTTTTTTAAAAATTACGATTTTGATTCCAAGACGAAGTTTTTCTGATTCTAATGATGAATTTAGAGAAAGCAAAAAATGCAAAGGAGGAAATGCCATCTGTTCCTTAATTAACACCCTCTTTTGCTTATATTTACAAATCGAAGACATACAACGAGATTGACGAAATCAATCAACAAGCTAATTACAACAAACAATACCAATAAACAACACTCGCTCAATTTAAAGCTAAATCTACAAATTGATTATGCAAGAATGTTGATAATAAAGCTCTCTTCAAAATCTACGAAGAATTCAATTATAAAAGTTATTCATTTGCAATTAATTTTTGGATGACGTCTTTGACTGCATATCACCTTGATTATCAGAGCAAATCTCTTATCTGCATTTGTATTATCTGTAAAAAATAATCAATTTGTAAATCTTACGATCCTTTTCATCAGATGTATTCTGTCTGTGTAAAACTTATGTTGAATGTTCTTATTTCAAGACTCATGCATATAATTTGCATTTTGTAATTTTATTATACTCGTAAATTTTGTGATTTATTTTGCATTCGAATGAAAGAAAGGTTGAAATATCAATCTAAAACTTATCTTGTTTATGTAAAACGACCCTGTAAAAAAAATAAAGATGAAATCGAATGCTAATTATTTAATTTTGCTCCAAATAATATATAAGGTACATGCGATTTATGAATTGTCAAGGACATTTTGTCTAGTATAAGTACAGCTTTGTCCTATGAGATTAAATGTCTAACCTATCAAAAATAGAAAGTATAATATCAGTAAATGAACCAATCGAATATTTCAAAATACTTAAGCTATTTTGATCAAATCAGAGCGATTCTTTCATTTAGCTAGTACTCTGAAAATGACAACTAATATCTGAAATCACATCTCATACCGTTTCCTACAGACACCAGTGTAAGTGTTTTAATTGATATTTTTCCGGATTCATTAATCTATGGGAATAGATTAATTTTTGGAATTTCTGTAAATAGAAGTTAAAGTTAAAATTATTCCTTGAATTGCTTTGTAATCCTTCTAAAGTAATTTTCTCCAATTTTGTATGATCCAAAATTCCAAAATCATCAATTAACCTCCATTTTAACAATGTTTTTTTGAATAATTTTTAAATAAAAAATCTATAACGAATAAAACATCTTTATACTTATTTGTCTACAACATGAAAAGTTTCTAGAAATTGTGGACCACATGATAATTCTTATTTTAGAAATAGAAATCTATATCCAACTGTGGTGCTCTGATATTTTCCATCATTAACGAAAAGTCTCAATAATCAATTTTTGATTAATGTGTAAATGAAAAATATCGATTTTAAAATGTTTTTGTTTTAATGTATGACAGAAATAAAAATTTTGTAAAATCACGCTCTGTTTTTTTCACTGCATCTTTAATTTTCGATGTCCTTTTGTTGAAACAATGATTATTACGACTCGATCTGGTGATGTTGCAAAGAATCACTAGTAGCTCTCCGTTGTTTCCCTACAATCGGTCTTCCGAGGGGCCACATACACTAGTCCGTGTCCATCCTTGCTGGTCAAATTCGCTGATAAGATTTCAGTGGTCTTCAATAAGCTGGGACTTCGGATCTTCATCGACCCGACTATCTCCTTGAACGGTGACTCCACCATGGGACACGACAGCACTGTGATGTCGGACGACGACTGAGACGAACTGTATAATAATAATAATTGAATCCTGAACAGATGGCTGAATTTAAATTGTTTCAGAATGCAATCGGCCATTCTCAGTGTATCTCTCCATGAGATCCAATATTTCTTGAACGGTATGCCTAAATTGTAAGAAAAATACAAAAAATCATATAAATTTTCAAAATCTGTTATCAACCATTTGACGCCCGAACGCATTTCTAGCCCTTTTAGGGATTAAAGCGTTAAAATGGTTTTATTTTTAAAATTTAAGCCTGCAATTTTACTGCAGTCATTCATGCTCACTGAGCATTGCTCAGTTTTGCTTTAAAGCAGTACTATAAAATGTACAAATTTTTAATAAGTAATGAAAATTGTGGTTTACACTAGAATTGTAATATCAAATGAATAATTTATCTCACTAAATAACTAAATTCTTTTACAAAATATAATTAATACTGTTCATCTTTCTGGTCGACTTGACATGCTCATTTTTGCTTCAAAATCTCACAAATTATCAAAAAAATTAAAACAAATATGTGCTAAACTAACATTATTATTTAGTTTTTTAATAAAATGGGGCATATATATGTAATCAAATGCACCAGTTCTTTAAAAAATATTTTTTATAATATTTCTGAGTCGTTAAATTACTGTTACTCCAAAGTATCGACAATATAAGCTGCTAAGTATCGAAAATGATCACGATGATCGATATCTTTTAAAAAAGAAATGAGAAATTATTATTTCTGAATATTTCAATGAAAAATAAAATAGTTTTTAAATTTTTTGTTAATAGGCTTATTAGTTTTGTTATAAGTAGGCCTCCTTCCTCCTGGGCATATAGCACCGAGACTAACTCTTGGAGTTTTTAAGGATCTTAGTCGGTGTATCATGCTGAAGCACTCAATCAGATTGCTGGCCTCACCATTGCGTCTTTTCGACAATCCTGCTCAGTATAGCATGGCCTTTTCGGTAGTGGTCTGCCAGCCCCAGCATACCATTCTGTGCTGGTCAGAAACTCCAATAAGGCAAGCTTCGAACACTTTAGCTTAGAGGGTTTAAGACCCTTTAGTTTCCCATGGACACCACATGGAGGTATGTTCAACTGGCTTAACACATGTTACCAAAGTAACGGGTCCCCTTTGTTAAAAGTAACATTTTTCTTTTTTACAGATTTCGACTGTAACTAAAAACGATAGATTATTCCTCTCAATTACATTTTCCAGATAAGACAAAACTTACATTTTAATTAATTATTCCTGTAAAAGCTACATTTGAGTCTGAAACGATTCCCCAAGTATGCATTGTTCTCTACTAACATATTCTTTGCTTAAATTATGATAAATAATTATTATGACACTTATAAATTTATTTTTATTGTCATAACGTATCCTTGATTAGCTTATAATGAGTTTAGTTAATCAAGTATAAAATTATTATAATTCCTTTTTAGTAACTCGCAATGTTCGAATAAAATAACTATTACTGAAAGACTTATTTTATAATGTTGTTTTCCCACAAGTTTCTTTAAAGTTACATTGATTTTCTCTTCTAGATTGATTGGCTGTCTATGTGGTTTCAAATTAATTGGTAGTCCTTTTGTGATTTATCAACGTCGTGCATCTTATATCGTACATCCTATATGATCCTAAATCTCATTTATCTGCCATGAAGACTTTTTTATGCCTCTCTACGATATTGATTATCTTTGGTTTATCAGTGATACACATCGTATTTTTGGCTTTCTGAAATCGTTACTCATCTGTCACTTTCCGGCCGAATCTTGCTTCTAAAAACATACCTGAAAATTTTCATCGAGTATTTTATCGTTTTTCTATTTCCAACATAACTCAATTCCGAACTCACTCTGAAAATTTATCTCGTCTATTATGTCTAATTAGTTACAACTGTAAACGTTATATTTCTCTGTTTTTCTTTGATATTTACATCCACTGTTATCTTACCAATACATTCTAATGGACTGTTATTTGTACAGTGTAATTTAATATCCGCTGTTTCCAATTTCACATCCTTTAGTTTGTCAAAAATCATCTTGCTCATCACGTTTACTTTAGCCTTAGTGTCTTATTAGCAGTCCTCCTTGATATGTTGTATTTTTACTTTTACACGTGGTCGCCCTTGCATTTTGTTGTATATGATATTTTCTGCTCCCCATTCTTCTATGGTTAAAATCCTAGTTTTCTTCCTAGTATTTCTGTCCTCTACTGATTTAACTAAACATTTTCCGCAATTATCTCCGTATACTTCTTTTTCTATAAACTTCCGAACTTTATAGTTTACATTCACTTCTACTTCTTTAATGTTTTCTGTTTCGTCTCTCATTACGTCTATATTATCTGTTATACTACTTTTACTATATATACCGATATTTTAGGAGTACTTTATATCTATTAGTTTATAGCTCAGACTGGCTCCACTTCTGTTGAGGCTTTTTCTTTTAGGTGATATTCCTCTATCACTGAATCTTCATATTCTTCTTCAATGTTCGCTTCAAATCTTCTATTGTCTATATCTCTATATTGTCGTTGATAGTAACCCCGCCTTGGTAGTTGTTATTCGCTAATCTTTATTGATTTCTTCTCCTGTTTAATTTGGTGTAACATTCGTCCTCCCGATGACCTCCATCATAGCACCGTTTACATTCGATATTCAGACAGTTTCTTCTTACATGTCCTTGCTGTCCATAACCATACCATTTGATTTGTCTCCTTTCTGTACAGTTTTTTTCTAATATGTCCCTCCATGCCACATCCGAAGAATTTCCTAGTTTCCCGTTGTCTATTTGTTACGCTCGTGTATTTGTTTCTGTCACAGTTTCGATCATTAGTATATCTTTTGTTCTCTGTGCCCCCGACTCTAGTATGCTTTTGTTTAAATCTATTTTTATTTTGAGTCACAGCATCTTTGTAGCTATAACACTTTTGTAACACTACAAAATTTATTCATATCACAACTCCCAACAATTCGTTTATTCTTTTAAATCTATCTTCATCAGAAGGACGATCTCTAATTGCCAATATCCTATCAACATTTGATGCTTCTTTCTTCAACCTTATTTTAAATTTATCCAAAAAATCTATACCCCCAATCATTTTTGGTTCTATTTCTTTGACAAGCATTAATTAGCAGCTCCTGTATCAAGCAAATATTCGATTTCTTCTTCTATAATAACTGTTATGCTGGGACGTCCCTGAAGTCTGTCATACGAAATTTTCCCCTGTCTATCTTCCAACGCCATAATTATCTTTACATCACCTGTTTGTGTCTCTGTTGATGAACTCTTCATCCATCATACTCTTTTCTCCGTTAGCTGAAGGTTTTCGTAAATACTTTCCTTTCTAAATTTACTCTTCGTCAATCCTTTTTCGACTTTTTCATTTTCATGCTCTGTGTCAACATCTCTATTTACTGCTTCTTGCTTCTTTTCTTATACAATGCCATTATTTAAATTTTTTATTAGTTTATTATTTATTTTTTATATTTTTATTATTTTTTATATCATTAATACTTTTATACATACTTTTACTATTATAATCATACATACTACTTATACGGTTAGATTTAAAATTCACAAATTTAGATTTAAAATAGTTAGATTTAAAATTCCATCGCCAAAATCGGTTCCTCGTCTACTTGGCTCTCTTCGTTTTTTTCCCAAGAAATCTTTGTCTTCTTTTTCCAGTGCAGCCAGTTCTCGTCCTCTCGCTATGCCTCGGTTGTAGTTATTCGAATACTGATTTGATCTTTCGTCCGTTCTTGGTTGCCTGTCATTTCGTGGAAACTGTCTTTATCCCCATGTTCCTCCATACGATTTTTCATGATTGTTATACCTGGAGACGTTATCTCGAATTTTTGTATAACATTCCTCCACTCTATGGCTTGGTCTTTGACATCTTTTGCATAGTAGATGACAATCGCGCCTGATGTGGCCTTTTTGACCGCATCCGAAACATGTCACTTTGTGCTTCTTCTGGCATTGGGCTCTCACGGGGCCTACTTCATTATAATTCCAGCTGGTTTTCTGTTCTCTATTCGGTCCATTTCTCATCGGTACTCTACTGTTTATTAGCTTGTTACGCTGTACAGCACTGGCGTTTAATTGTTTAACTGGCATTTAAATGTTTTATTTATGACTTGACTTCATCTATCTTTTTAATAATTTTCATCTCTTCTTTTTCTTGGATATCCCTCATTTTTCATTTCTTTATTTTTTTCGTTATCGTTATTACAATTTAATAACAGGCATTTTTCCACTTCTTCGACTGTCCATTGGAATGATACTATCGCTTTAGCCATCTTCCTTGATTTAGCAAAATATTCTGCTGTCGTCTCTGTTGCTCTTTGAAATTTTACGGCTTCTCTTAGAACATCCATTTGGGATCTTTTTTTGAAACGCTTTTCGTAACCTGTTCTCAAAACCTCTTTCTGAATATCTCGTGTTTTCGTATACCGGGATTAACTCCCGCGAAAGCAAAGTCACCACCAATGTCTCTTAAATTACTGGTTACATCTGCTGCTTTAAAATATCTATAACAAGTCGTAATAAATACTTCGACATCGTCATCCCGTTTAAAATGCTCCGGAATCTATCTGGAGATTAATTGGTCCGACTTTGTGGCAAAGGCTGCCATATTAGAGGTTCTAGGAACATCGTCAGAATTATTACTATGAGATATTTCTGCCATCAAAACTTTTATTATACCACAAAAAATGTTTAAGTCTAATATTTAAAAAACTTATTATTTTTTTTGAGAAACAATTTGTTTTATAAATCTTAAACCGATATAAATAAAAATACTTATAAATATTCATATTTAATTTTTTCATTACTTTTATAAATTAATTTTAAATTACGATAACATATTTAATCGTTTCATTTAATTTTATTATTTTTTTTAAAAATCGTTCCACATAAAAATTATACATTTTACTTTTTATATTATATTAAAAACTCTCAAAAAAATTTTATTATTATCAATTTAATTGATCTTCTTAATTTTAGTAATTATATTTTTTCAAACGTTACATATTTAATTATATAAACATTTTAATTTGTACATATTTAATATAACCTTCTTTCAAAAATTTTCATAGCATTTTTAATTCCTAACAATCTTTATTCAAGCATCTAAAGACGTCGCTCTTTTCAATATCCCCCTGATAATATTCAAAATCAGTCGCAAAGGGAGTGCGCTTGTCTGGTTTTGGTGCTCTCACTCCACTTGGTTTTCCAAAAAAATACTTTTTCCATGAATTAATTATTATGTCAACAACTTATTAGTAAGTATTTTTTAAAAAACTATTTATTAATAACAAAAATAAAACCAAGTATAACCCATTCTTTCTCCATACTTTCTTTCATCGGTCTGTAAGTATCATATTTTTTGAAATACCTCTATTGCGCCTTCAAGTTAAAAACCACTCTGCAAATTAATCGAAAGAGTTAAATCGGTGGCCTTTCAAACAATACAGAAGAGATCGGAAAAGACAGTAGTCAGATGGCGCAACATTTGAGCTGCATGCTGGGTGCGACAAAACGTTGACATCACAAACTCGTCAAACTTTCCATTCGTCATTTTGGCACCAATATTCTTTTGAAACAAAGCACACATTTGATGAATCAAAATGATATGCTTCTAAACCATTTTTCGTAAACGCGGTCTAATTTCTATCAGTAGATTTTAATATTTGTAGCACGAATATTCGGAACATGTTCAAGGTGCAAAACGTCTTCAATGTTTCAGTACACAAAACAGGTTTTTCTTGTCAAATCGATCTTGATAGGAAAATGTAAATGTTGCTTGATCTTGTTCAATTCATTTTGTGCCTTGATTTTGATTGACCAAATACACCTATTTCTCGTCAGAACTTACTTATTTTTTTTGTTTTGGCTTCGGTATGCTTGTGTGGATTTCCATCGGACTTTTGGTACAAAAAATGCAGTCGTATTATCAATGTCGTACATCCTATATCCCATTTATCCGCCATGAAGACTCTTATTTCTCTCTAAAATATTGATTATCTTTGGTTTATCAGCGATATGCATCGTATTTTTGGCTTTCTGAAATCGTTCCTCATCTGTCACTTTCCAGTCGAATCTTGCTTTTAAAAACATACCTGAAAATTTTGATCGAGTATTTCATCTTTTTTCTATTTCCAACATAACTCAATTCCGAACTCACTCTGAAAATTTATCCCGCCTATTTTGTCTGGTTTAATGTCAGTTACAACTATAAACGTTATATTTCTCTGATTTTCTTTGATATTTACATCCACCGATATCTTACCAATACATTCTAGTGGACTGATATTTGTGTTACGGACTTTGATTTTTGACCGATGCTCCATGCCATCTGAATGACGAGCGTGTGCGTACTTTTTTTTATTATTTTTTTTGTCTGTAATAATAATTTTATTTATCTTTTTTTTTGCTAGCAATTATTATCTCTTTTTATTTTTCCCCATACGTGTTTCTGTATTTTTTTTTGTATTTTATTGGTATCTTTTTTGCCGACAGGGTTCTCGCCTTGTGTGAAGTGAGATTTCATATCGTGAATCCCTTAGTCAGAAAAAAAGCGTTCATAATCGACGTTTATTTTGGTATCAATTAGAAAATGAATTGGAATATTGCCGTTGGCAATAACAAAATCAAAAAATGAAAATTTAAATACTCATCGATTAAACGATCAGAAATATTGATCGCATTATTTAAATACGTATTTGAATACTAATTTTCGAGGCTTAGAGCCAAATCAAATATCAAATCGGGAAATTATTTCCGTGGTCCGAGGCTTAAACTAAATTTTCAATACCAGCTTTCGCAAATAAGAAAACGACGATTATTCGACAATTATTCCGAATAAATTCGAATTAAGCTAATTACTGATCGCCAAAAAAATCTATAACTGAATTGGAATTTGGTCTAACTCGTCAGATTTCTGTTTTTTTGGATTCTCTATCAAAAACTTGTGGTCAGTCTTTTCCAAGTTAAAATAAATTCCGGTCCCAAAAATCGTTATCAACTGGTTTATTTAATCCAGTTGACTATCTCAAGGTTCGGAGACAGAAAGAAGAACAAATACCGTTTTCAATCCAAAAGCGTTTTGCCAGAATTCCAGTTTGTAAAGAACGGTTATTTTTTTGTTGCGACTGATCAACTTGACTCATTAATTCACTTTGTGATTTAATCTTTGTTGACCAAATAATCCCTCTTGCTCTCTTTGTTATCACCCGTTGATAGTTACATATAATTATATTTTTATTGTCGTACGTCTCTTTTATCTTAAAAGTTACGAGATTGAGTAGACGGGTTAGTGACGATCTTTGACTCACTAGCTCGTTTCCGTAATAATTTGCACATCGTAATGTAATATCCGCTTTTTCCAATTTCACATCCTTTAGTTTTTCAAAAATCATCTTGCTCATCATGTTCACTCTAGCCTTAGTGTCTAATAAACAGTCTTCCTTGATTAGTTGTATATTTACTTTTACACTTGGTCGACCTTGTATTTTGTTGTATACGATATTTTCAGCTTTCCATTCTTCTATGGTTAAAATCCTGGTTTCTTTCCTAGTATATCAGTCCTCTCCTGGTTCAACTAAACATTTTCCGAAATTATCTCCGTATACTTCTTTTTCGATAAACATCCGAACTTTATCATTTACGTTCCTTTCTACTGCTTTAATATTTTCTGTTTTGTCGCTCATTACGTCTATATTATCTATTATACTACTTTTACTATATATACCGATATTTTGGGAGTCCTTTATATCTATTAGTTTATAGCCCCGAGTGGCTCCACTTCTGTTGAGGCTTTTTCTTTTAGGTGATCTTCCTCAATCACTGAATCTTCATATTCTTCTTCAATGTTCGCTACAAATCTTCTATTTTCTCCTCTTCTTCTGTCTTCTCTATCTCTATTTTGTCGCTGATTGTAACCCCCTCCTTGGTGATTGTTATTCGTTGATCTTTGTTGGTTTCTTCTCCCGTTTAATTTGGTGTAACATTCGTCCTCCCGATGATCTCTATTATGGCACCGTTTACATTCGATATTCAGACAGTTTCTTCTTACATGTCTCTGCTGTCTAAAACCATGGCATTTGATTTGTCTCCCTTCTGTACAGTTTTTTCTAATATTCCATTCCACATCCGAAGCATTTCCTATTTTCCCGTTGTCTATTTGTTACGCTCGTGTATTGGTTTCTGTCCCAGTTTTGATCATTAGTATATCTGTTGTTCTCTGTGCCCCCGACTCTAGCATGCTTTTGTTCAAATCTATTTTTATTTTGAGTCACAGCCTCCTTGTAGTTCCTGGGTCTGTTCTGGGTCCCGTTATCTCTCACAACATTTATCTGATCATCTATATTCTTAATCTCGTGTATCATTTTGATCTTTCTTTTAATTGTTCTACTCCTTTACATTATTCATCCGAACTTCTTTCTTCATATCCCTGTCATCACAACAGTTCATTAATAATGTTTTCATTATTCTTTCTTTTGACATATTATGTTGCATAATTTTTTCGGCCATCTTTTCTAATTTTTCGAAAAAACTTCACTTATATCATCCTTTATCCTATAAAGGCAACCTTCCGACCAATCCTCAAATAGCAAAGATGTTCTATCAAATGCTTTTCGAAGTCGATTTGATAACCAATAATCGACTTGTCAACGATCTTATACTTTTCCTTTATGTCTCAGTCCAACAGACACAAGACAATGACGTCTTGTTTCGCTTTTGCCACTCCCGCGAGTTGGAAAAATGTTTCACATTATTCTTTGAACGTCTCCACATTGCCACCTTTCCTGAACCTTTCAGGTAGTAATTGGTTCGTGTAGTTATCCAAAGCAGCGTTGTTTACTTGTAAGTAGCGTTTATGCCACTTTCATTATTATGAAATTTAGAAATCATAATTTAACACAACATTTTTTTATTAATATCAACAATTCACATATTTAAAGAAATGTCTTGTTAATTCATTTATTTCGCACAAAATTAATCTATTAAAATTTTTTGATTAAATTTTGAAAATTTTACGAAATTTAAACTTGAAAAATAAATCTTACATTTTTACAAAACTGATAAGCTGATGGCAAAGATTTATTTTTCCGAAAGAAAATCCACCGACTCAAAGTTCCCACAATTAATTATTCCTGCTATTTCTCCACACGCCCGACTTCCTGAAAGTGCAATAGTTATCGAGAATTACTTCCTTTGGTTGACTGAATTCGTTCCAGACGATGTTGATTGCGGAACAGATGTCCACTTCACTCTCAGTTGCAATTGGGCACCATATCATAAATCGCATGGGGCCGCAGTCCACCACAGTCAGAAATTTTGCCGCTCCAACGTGTGTTACATCCACAGCAACTCGGGTCCACGATTTCCTTACCAAAAGATCACCTTTCTCCCACTGAATTGGCGATGGGTCAATTGATGCACATTGCTCGCACTCCTGAATCACTGCTCTGATTTGGTCTTCTGACACCTTGCCCATATTTTTCTAGCTAGGAAAATCGATCTCCTCACTTCGAAATGATGCATCTCGTGGAGTTGCTTAAGACCGTCCCCTGATTCCCATTGACCTCTGACAGTTACTTCTGAGTAGGGGAAAAATGTATGTTCTCCCCACATGACCCCCCCCCCGGGGGGGTCGTAACTAGTTACCGTGGTTGCCATGGTTACGTAACCAGTTTCCCCGCGGGGTTACCATGGCAACGGTCGCGATCACCTTAGCAACGGTCGCGATCACCTTA
>MQRK01145331.1:0-12196 GCA_001938485.1 Girardia tigrina | reverse complement strand
ACCCAACAAAAGTATATATACAAGAAATATAATAAAAGGTCTTATAAAAACACACAATGAAATTTATTTCGCCCATATCATTATATTACCATTTTATGATAATTTTTATAATAATCAACACTTATTTATCAATCATTTTAAACTAGCTTCAATAAAACTCCTACACACTATATATCTATTTATTTATTTATTAATATAAATCGTTTTGATAAAAGAAGTAAAAGCATATAGGTGTGGTATGTGAAGTCTTCTTAATTTAGATTTTATAAATTTGGTATTATATATAAATAATTAATTAATCTTTCATAAAATCTTATATTTCTAAACAAAATAAAAAAATCGAATATGACATAAAATAAAAGAAAACAATTTTCTAGCATTATTTCTTGACGAATACGACGACCAATTTTTCACTCTGTTCACTCTCGGTAACGGTATTGGATGATGCTGAATTTACAATAAATACTGTAAAATATGATGTCGATTTCAGTATCAGTCTTGCATCACTCTGAATAGGAAATTTTGAGTATCTCGTTCCTTACATTAGATTAATTGTGTGGGCGTTATGGTAGTCAGAAAGGAATTATTTTTAGATTTCATTTCCATTGTTATTCTAAAGTATAATAGGTACAGATTTCTTTTTTGTCCCAGAAACGATATTGATTTTCAACTTTATCAATAATTATTTTTCAAATCTCTATTAATTTTAATATCTCTGAAACTATATCAAGAGAAATTTTCAAATTAATTATTAATAAAAATTACTGTAATAAAAAATGAAAGACAGGAGGATGTACAATATTGTACTAAAGACTATCTATCCAATAAGTATGAATTACTCTCTTTCCTTTTTCTGGAATAGGAGAATCGTTGTTCAAACAAGTTGTACATGAGACATTATACGACACGAGAAAAGTTTAGAAAATTATCAATTCATATATATTTATCAATTGTTTATTAATAATATAGTAAATATACAAATTTGACTATTATTTGCAAAATTAATTATGATTTTGTTTAAATTAATTTTTCAATCATTACATTGTTTTTACTGTTTTTAACTAAAACGTATCGGTTAAAATAAGTGATAAAATAAATCACATAAATATATTTTTTTGATTTTATATGTATCCATGGAATTTGGAAACATATTTTTGAAGGCTTTTTACTTAGTCAATTTTCTTCAAACTTCGCATATTTACTCGTTTTCAATGACAACAAATGATTATATAAAAATGTGATCAAAAAAAGATAATTAAGTCAACTAAATTTCAGTTTTCAATTCTCCATACCTTTTACAATGGGTGAGAGGTGTATGTGTTAGTGTTTTCACTCCAAGTAGAGTTCGGACCGCATAAAGCATGGATATAACAATTTCTTTTTGATTTACTACTACTTTAAAAGTTATAAACTTAATTTATTTTAATAATTTTCAAATGATCAACATTTATGTATAAATTTTTTATAAAATAGTTTGAGGCATATTGGTTCAAAACATTCTCAAATATACCAAAAAATATATCAGTTGAAGGAGATGCTGCATAGTTGATTACTTTAGATCAACTTAAAGCCTTTTTGGGTTCGAAGTATATGCGAGGGGGATTAGGTTGACAAAGAATGTCCATGTAGGAGCTTTGAAGTAGGTAATTTGGAAGTGAGTACTTCAAGAGCATCATGCCAAGACCAAAGTTTGAGTGGATTATGATATTTATTTGATTTTACAATATGAAAATGTACCATGTGAAAGTTTCTGGTGATCTATTTTTCCCTTTTTGAGAGCTACTGGATTATTTCAATTGCAACTGCGAACATGTTATGCAGCCTTATCCGGGTCTAACTGTTGATGAGCAGTGGCTACCAATGAAGAATCGGTGCAAGTTTATGCCACAAAAGCCGGAAAAATAGGTATTAAATTCTAGCTTAAATTGAATGTTGAAACAAAATATTTATTAAAGTACTTTCTTTACCTTAGCTGTCATGATTCGGAGTAAAGAGATAACAATAATTTAGGAAGTTACGTATGCAAGCAGCTGCTTGAAAATCACCTTAAAATTTAGCAACAATCTTTGCCCCGATAATTTTTTCTCTTCGGATCCTTTGGCTAATTAGCTATTATCCAAGATAAATTTTCTTTCCGAAGATGACGTTTTTTAGTTTCTACTACACTTAACATTATAATCCTTTCTCATTATTTCATTCAATTCAACAGCATTCTTTCGATGGTCTGATTTCGATATTCTTGTCAGAATTCTATCATCCTTTTGTGATGTTACTCTCGGCCTTCAAATGCATCACTTGTTGTCTATAGTATGACGCTGATTGCATCTCTTGACAAGACTACCGACTGCAGACTTGCTATCATTATAAAGTGACAGAATTTCTTTATAAGATTTTTTCCCTATAAGATAAGCACCAAAAGTTAATTTCTTGATATCTTCTGATATTTCCCGGCCTGAGGCCATCCAAAATATTACTTTATTTGATTAATACTTAAATTAATACTTAAATTTAAATAGCATTTACTTTATTTAAACAATGAATTTTATGAATTGTCCATAGACTTTTGAACGGGTTAAAATTTGAAAATTGAATGTTCGTCAAAAAAATATTAACAAAATTAAAAAAAATTATTTTGCATAAAAGCTTATAAAAAATTACATATCTGGTCAAAATTTAAGCTTACCACCTTATAAACTCATGGCTTAATTGGGAAAATTGTGATTTTTTACTGTCCACAGACATCTGCACGCTACTGTACGTATGTGTGTGTAAGTATAGTGAGTATATGAGGCTCTGATTTCGATATCAAATTTTATGCGTGAATCCTTTTACTTATGTTGTATTACACGATTTTATGAATACGGTCATTTTGACCGCACTTTGGAGTTAAAGGTTTAACTTTTTCTGCGGAGTTGTAATGTTAATAGGAAATAGTAAATCATCCTTGTATATCCTTTGACCTTCTTGGAAGAATATGTACTGTAATATTTGAATATTGACTTTATTTGAAGTCCAGTATAAATATTGTTGTCTATGGTCTAAGGATCGATCACCATTTGATCTTCTCGACCTCATTTGAGGGACACTATTATTTTTAAACTAATTTATCTACAATAGTAATAGATTTACTTCTGCCATCCAATTTTCCTAAAATAAAAAAAATATTCCGTAGATATCAATGCTTATCATATAAAAATTCAATTCACTTTTTAAATGACTCTCAAACCTTTTGCTTTTTCATCAAATTCATTGAAAATTGTTTTCTGACATTAAAAATACATCTTAAAATTTGACTGTTAAACAAAATTCAAAAACATGCGCAATGTATATTCGAAATTATCGTGTTTAAACTTGGCAAAACAATTTGAAGCAGTTCTCTCAACTACAAAATCCTCTCCATACACGACACAAATACCTCCAGTAGTTTCACACGTTTTTCGACCTCAATAAAAAGAAGAAAAAGGAGGTTTTGAATATGCGATTTTTTGAAGACTTGAAAATTTATTTGGCTGTTCTAAAAAAGTCAAAAACATAATACGCCAAAAAAGATTACTTTATTTTTGTAGAGCAATACAAAAGCTTTCTAATAATATGTAATACTTTACCAAAAATCAAAGTCTTGGTAGAACAAATAATTTTAAGTAACGCCGGAAACTTACGCAATAACCTTATAAAATTATTAAATAATAAATATGACATTGACTTAGTAATATTTGAGGTTTAGCAATATTACAAGGTTGTTAAAAAATAATGTCGTTTTTTAATCTAAATCTTTAAAGACAAATATCTCAGCGTAGAATCAACTTTATTAATCGAAATAAAAACTGTTAGCTTCAATACACTTTTGCTAACGTCGCACAAGTTTATTTATTCCGGTTGCATAAAATTCTGGCTTTCTATAGTCGATGAAATCGTTGAAGGCCGTTGTATTGTCAGACGTGTGATGTGTGGCCGAGCGTTGTCGCCTATTGACTAATGCTAGTTGTTGTTGT
The DNA here is from genome assembly GCA_001938485.1 of Girardia tigrina. Classification (NCBI taxonomy): domain Eukaryota; kingdom Metazoa; phylum Platyhelminthes; order Tricladida; family Dugesiidae; genus Girardia; species Girardia tigrina. The sequence continues at coordinate 8,204 of MQRK01145331.1, read as the reverse complement.
TGGAGTTTCTGGTTCATTTTGACGATTTCCTGACAGTATCTCTCTGGTGTAATGAATAACACCGGCTGCAGACCACCAAAAAGTCACCATCATCTTTTTTGGTACAATTTCGGCCTCGGAAATGGTTGCGGAGTTTGATTGTGGTCCAACCATTGAGAAGAACGTCTCCCATTGTCGTAGGGAATCCACTTTTCATCACACGTTACAATTCAGTCCAGAAACGGATCATTCTTGTTCCATAGAAGAAGGGAAGACGATGCCTCAAAATAACGAATTTTTTGATTGTCATTTTATTCGTATGGAATCCATTTATTCAGTTTTTTCGACTTCCCAATGTCACGCAGATGGTTTAAAATTGTTCGTATAGTAACACTTAGTTCCACTACAAGCTCTCGAACTGTTGTGCGTGGATTTGCTTCTAATAGAGCCTTCAAATTTTCATTTTCAATAGCAGGTTTCGGTTCACGGCTATCATCATCCTTGAGGGTCTCATCTCCTTCTTGAAATATTCTGAACCAACGGTCGTTTGTGGTTCCATCGCCCAATGCACGTTAATATTACGGGTGGTCTCCGATGCGTTGTGGCCAAGTTTGAATTCATATAAAAAATTGTTCGTAATTGCGCTTTTTGCATATTGACAACTATTTAAATAAACACGTTATTTTAAAAGAAAAAAATTTTCATAGAAAAGTATCATAGAAATATAGAGTTTTTCATAATCTTTAAAATTATGTATAAAACATTAATAAACAAGAAAGATTTATTTCAAAACATAATCAAAAATCAGGACCATTCAAAAAACGACATTATTTTTTTAAACAACCTAATATTTTTGAAATTTATTTAATAATATTTTTCTAAATATTTTGCATTTAATTTTAAAAATTTCCAAAATTCTCGGTGTCTATAATAATTAACCTAAACTAATCAACACCTACATAAAATGCTAAGTATAATATATTTTTTCTTTTTATAAAATGAATTTCTTTCATTTTATTCTGATTTATATCTGATATTTTTTGCATCAAAAAAAATAATTTTCAATCTCATTTTGACGAGAATTTCGTCAAAATAAATCACTAATAAGTTTATCTATTAAAGGAAAAACTTATAATATAAATTAATTTATTTATATTATGAAATTTTTAAAATAATAACTCCAAAAAATATTTTTAAATTTCTTAAGTATTAGAAATATTTAAAAATTATTTATGTAATAACAATTATTTATATTATTAAATAACTAATAATACCAATTCTAGAAATGAAAAATATTTTTTAATAATTATTGTAGTGTACCCACTATTTCAGGCACCATAGTGTCGCATGTTGGTGTGCATGTCTGCTGGTAGTGTGTTCTTTTGTTTTTCTCGTGTGGGCGTATTTGGTTTTTGCATAGGTCTGACTATTTGTTTGTACATATTTTTATGTTTATTATTTTATTCCCTAGTCTGGTGGAAGAAGAAGGTTAATTAAGATTAAAAAGAAATATTATTATATTATATCGTCAATCTTAATTATTATTTGATGATTAACCTTTGTCGGTGTAGTAAGAACTTTTAAGCCGTGTTTCTGGGTCACTATGACCCAGAAACACGAACAAGGGTTAATATGATTTCGATTAGAAATTAAAAATGTCAAATCGAAATCAATGCAAAAAAAAATTCCTTAGCAACAATCAAAATCAAATAATCGTCAAACCTACATTAAAATTGCAATTTGGGATTAAAATATCAGAAGCAGATTATTTCTCGATTTGGCTAATTATTTATTGGAGTGGCTCCACAATTATCCTTCCGCATCAATCATCGACTAGTCGCATAACATTCGGATAATTTATTGAACGGTAGTTGATGTGCATGTGTCGTACCCGTGCTGTATGTGTTATTGTGATTAAATCGTTGATCGTTTTGTAATCAAAATTCTTGTTCTTTTCGATCATCGTTTCGTTTTTATTGTGTTTGGGTACGTAACTAGGCTCATCAAAAACTTTCTTTTTCTTTTGATTAGCTTAGTTCGTCTACCATTCGATCATTTTCTTTAGTAGCGAATTTATTATATATCCGTTGATAAATCAAATTCGCTATTTTTACAACTATTATTAACCAATTAACTAAACAAAGCGAGTGGTCAGTCATATCATTTTTTTATAACGATATTATATTTGTGAAATGCTGCAACTTTTTGTTATTTTGGAAAATTGTGTTGAAGTTTTGTGTAGTGCCCACGAATTTGTTACCGAAATCGCAATTGAATTTTATTTCAATTTATTTAGTATGAAATTTTAGTAATTAATTTCGAATTAAGTTTTATTTAAATTTTATTAAATTAAGAAAACAATAATAAAAAATAAATTTCTTCATGATTTTTTCTGATTTTATTGTTCTCACATAAATAGGTTAAAAAAATTATTTGGACTTTCAACCAATTATTAAAAAAAAGAAAATAAGTTTGTTTTAATAATGACAATTTTTGAAATAAAGATTTAGGAAATAAAGATTATTGCGTATTGATTGTTTCTAAATGATCAACTGAATTTTTCAACTGATTATTTAATTTAAAAAGTTGAAATATTCAACGATTGATATTTTTTTCGATAAGGTTAAAGGTTAAGGTTGCAGTTGATTATTGTTTTAACGAGGATCGAAAAGTTTTATTGTCACTGTTTATTTTTTTGAACGAAAATTAAAAATCGATTTCAAAATTTTGTACAATTTTATTGAATTTTGCTGATTAACTAATTTGTAAATGAAAGTGATGATTTCATGATTTCATTGTTTTGTGAGACTAATTTTATTCAAATATCGGATTATTGAAATAAATAAATTTATTTTTATTAATAAATAGAAATTTAAAAAATAATCGCAAATTTTTATTAAAATCAAATTTTATTCTCCCAATATATTTCGGTGGATTTTCCGACATCTTCAGGCTTAATTAACAACAATTTCACTGTCTTATATATATAGCAAATTGATGAATATGCAAACATCTTGCGTAATAACTAATTCAATATTTCCAACAAATTGGAAGAGAGACTTGTTTGCAAATTAATTGAAGGATTAAGTGATTTAATCAATAATGTCTCACAAGTAACTCTTCCCCAATAATTTTTAAAATTACTGCACAATATTTTAAAATTAACTGTTTTCACGTCCGATATACAAACTTTCATATGTCCAACAATATTACTACCACTACCCATTCGTCCATGCTCCTGAAGCAGTTTACAGAGATGACGAAACGTCTCTTCAATGTATCTGACGTTGCACCCATTACATGAAAATTAATAAACCAGGTTGAAACATAAACTCAAAGGAGTACGAGATTTATTGCTGAACATACATTGAATTTTGTAAGATTTAGAAATGATTTTTAAATTCAAATTTTTATCATCGATTGATTTTAAAATAGACTATTTAAATTTTTGTAACTTTCTGAATAAGAAACGATTAGCATATATCCAAGATAAGAATTTCCATTACATACTTTATCGGGTTTTATTCCTTCTTAACCCTCATGTTATTTATTCATTAATTTATCCATTGTCTCATAAGTTAGTTTCTCTATATATGATTTTGAATAGCCATTTTTATGCAAAAGTTCTGTTAGTTTATCTATACTTGCATCAGATTTATCATATGCAGATGACAGATACCAACATCTAAATAAAAAAACCTTTTGTCATACTTCTTTTATACTTAGGTTCACAGAACGACATTATTCTCAAGCTCAACTGTATAAATAATATTAGAATGAAGGGAATTTAAATAAGATAAAAATGGCACCATATTTTTGCGTTCTTTAAAAACAAGAAAAATATCGTCAACATATCATTTATAGGCTAAAGGTCTAACACCCGTAAACAAAAAGGCTGCATCAGCACATACTCAGGATAAACGTTGAGTAATGTTAGCTGGTGATGAGCCTTCCTTCCACAGAAAATAAACGATTGGACGTTAGTGCAATTACTTCGACCTCCATTTATTTTGAAATAAAAAAAAGCAATTCACAAAATAGTAGACTTTATTTATAAATATAGTCAGCTAATCTTGTCTATGCTATTTCTAATTGGTTGACATCTATAAGACCACAGAAACAAGACAGCAGGCAATTGTAACTAATACCCATGCAGCCACAGTGATTTGACTTTTTCCACCAACTTTTGGAATGGTATTCTTATATATAAATATTACAATTTTGTTTAAATTTTAATTTTCAAAATGAAAAAAATAGATATAAATATATTTCTGAAAAACCTGGAACAGCAAGTGTCGAAAAGGAAGATTTAAAATTAAGTTTCCTAGAAAAAATAATAAAAAGCTTTTTCGAATGTTTTTTTGTTCTCTTTCAAGAAAGAAGAAAAAAATTAAAGGAAAACGGTCACATAAAAAATGATGGAACTTAAAAAACAACTCAATATAATGTGGATTTATATTCTTATTTTTATTTGTTAACATTAACTTTAGATGTTCAAAAATTTATTTATAAAGGAGCCCGTTTTTATTATCAAATACATTAAATCAATTATTTAATTTAAAAGTGATATAAAATCGGAAAGTTTCTCTTTTCTCAATAGGAAATATAATTTTAAATTTGCGTCTTAATTAATGTTTCAGGAAAATTGTCATAAATCATTTTATTTTCAAAGTCTTAGGAATATTTTCCTTTTAAAGAAAAAATTTTAATAACAAATAAATAAATTTTATATGATAAAAAAGCTGTAAATTTAAAATAGTTAAAAACAAGTATTGTTGTTTATATTTTTTTCCATTTTATTGTTTGTAAATCGTACTAGTTCCAGGAAGATAAAAACAATTAAATTTGAGTTAATTTTAGAATAAAAATAAAAAACACTGTTTAAAAATTTGTAACATAGTAATAAAACTAATTAAAATTAAAAGAAAGTTCAACTAATAATACTTACAATTATTAATTTTCAATCTCAATTTAGTTATATACTTTTACTTCATATCCGCATGTTTTTGGATATAATAATATAATTTTAATCCACATAAATTTCATTTGTAAACATTTTCAGAGATTATTATTATAATTTTATGTTAATCATGTAAAAAAATAAAATATAAAAATTAATTGTATGATGGAAATCAACCTTTAGTATATAAACGATACGTTGATGATATATTTCTAGTTTTTAAAAATCAGGCTGATGTACTTCCATTTTTCAATTTTATAAATTCATTACATTCAAATGTTACTTTTACAGTTGAAAATGAAAAGAATGGAGTCTTACCTTTTCTGGATCTTTTGGTTGAAAGAAAATTTCTTAGTTATGAGACTGGAATTTATAGGAAGCAGACTGATACAGGTTTATATACTTCACCAGACAGTTTTTGTGAACTTAAGTATAAAAGAAACATGAATAAAGGTTTAATTTATCGCTCCTGGTCGTAGTTATTTTTTTTGTTAAATCTGTAGAAAGTGTTAATAAACTACGTTCTTTGTTAAATCAGGATGGTTATTTTAAATCTTTTCTAGGAAAATTAATAAAGGAAACAGTATATAAAATACTTTTGAAAGATTTTTCGAAAAATCAGAGTTTGGCTTTTCCTGATGGATCTAAGAAAGAAATCGAAGGATCATTAGACATTAATAATAGGCCTAAATATTGTTTAATCGTACCTTATTCTGAAGGATTTAACAACTTTAAAAATGCATTGTTAAATGCAACTAAGAATGAATTAAATTTAAAAATTATATCACGATCTCATAAAATTCAAAACATGTTCAGTAATAAATCTAATACACCTTTAACACTTTGTTGTGATATTATTTATGAATATAAATGTAATGGATGCGATGCCACATACATTGGAGAGACTGCCCGTCATCTCTGTAAACGAATTCAAGAACATGGTCGAAAAGAGAGGAAGAGTAATATTGCAGAACATAGGAAAAATGTAGATGTGATGTTAATTTTGATAATTTCAAAATTCTGTGTAATCATTTTGACAGTTATTGGGAGAGAGTGCCGTGTGAAGCATTGTTAATTAGGTCACGTTGCCCTAAAATCAATGTTCAATCGGCAGTCTCAACCAGCTTATTGAGAATTTTTAATTAGCATGATTTTATGCAATCGATTAAATAATCATAATTTTTGTATTTATATACAGGTGAATTGATTTAATTGATTAGTGACCTGAAGATGACGGTAGATCCGTCGAAATATATTGTCTATAAATATATTTTTAAATGGATGAGTGTTGTTTTTAAAAGAAAATTATCATCCGGATTTTGTCTTATCAAAAATTAATATAGTTATATTAATTTTATAAATAACTAAAAATTAATACATGAAAGAATACTTAAAAGACATCGGAACATGCTTGTAAAAAATAATGAAAAAACTAAAATATACCCAGAATAAAAGAACAAATATAACCACAAACTGTAATGCGTTTAGATTTCAATAAGATCCTAATGAAAAATCGTTTCTGATGTATTCTTCAAATTCTAAACCATATTTAAAGAGCGAAAACTGCTTTTAAAAGCATACTTGGTGCTCCCAATAAGTCCAGAGACTAATATAGAAAGACTTAAGATATCAACTCAACAAATTGTATTTAGAAAAAGCATGGTAAATAGTTATAATTTATTAAAAGTGTACTGAGACAATTTTACCTGTGAATAACGAGGTTTTTGAAGGTGTTTTCTAACAATTCTGGAGGCTTTTTACCCAGAAAAATCTCCACTGTGCCTCTCAAATCATGTTTGTCGGCAAACACCTGTCCCACAGATACTTCTTAAGATGGTTAAACAGTAAAAAAATCAGAAGGGGCAAACTCGGGGCTATATATTGGATGGCGGAGCAAATTGAACCGGCAGCGCTTAATTGTGGCCATGGAAATGCTGCTGGTCTGGATCATTATCATGTAAAAATAGAGATGGTGGCAACAGAACCGGCGGGACGCAGGGGGAAAAGGATCGAAGCTCAATACCGCCACCCTCGCTCCCTGCCTCCTACATCTCGATCGCCAGATCTCTGCGACTCGCCGTTCCAGCTCCGTTTCAAACAACTACGACAAGCACTCATTCTCCATCTTCTTAAAACAACTCCACCACACTCCGTCAATGTCGATCTCTCCATATTGAAAAAAACCAAGTGACATCACCCTCGGAATATTCATATCCCAATCCGCGAAAATAGACCAAACAACTCTCATTACATCCACTATACAATGAACCTTTGGAATTCACGATTCCGTATTTCAATTTTTGTTCAAGATCTTCCGCATTAAAGTCGGACGATTCACCGAGTCTTTCGAACACATGCTTCGGTTTTTCGGACGATAACGACTTGCAACCGATATCTTCGATTCCCACCTTAAACAGATAACTATCCGAACTACGTTTCTCCAAAATTTTCGCCATTCGAAGCACTTTCGTTTGAATTAAAAGAAAGATCCGAAATCGAAAAAATTTTATTAGTTTTAACAAAAAACAATTAATGGTGACTTTTTTTGAATTAATCGCAAAAACTTCGCGTCAAAATTACATAAATACAAGATTTAAACAATCGAATATTGAATAATAATTTTCAAAAAAAATAAACAAAACCAATCTCCGAACAAATTTTAACATAAATGTTTTATGATGAAATAATTTTAATAGTGATGAATGTTATAAAAATGCATTGTTATTCTACATATTTTTCTTTTAGTGAAGGAATCTAATTGAAGAATGTTTCATAAACTAAAAAAAACGTTTAGTTTCTTTTATCCTTAGAAATGAAAAGAAATTTTGAGACTCATTACAAATACTTTTCTAAATATATGAATATCTATATTATTTTTACGAAAGACAAATGTTGATACAAATTTTGTCTCTTGAAACAAAAGTTACTTCGTGTTTGTGAATAGAAATAATGTAATTTAGTCATATATTTCATGTTTTATGTCGGAGATTTCCTTAAAGCAAGATCTCAGAAGAGGATAAGTGCTCTTATTGTTTTCAATTTTATTTTATATTGAAATGTTTTTGACTTATTTTAATAAATTGAAAAAGAAACTATTAACAATGAAGTGAAATAAATGACAAGATACGGATTATTTAAATTATAATGGTTTATTTATTATTTTCTTATATAATATTTCATCATTTTATTATTTAATAATTTATAAAATATTATTAATTAATTTAAACTACTTATGCTTTAATTCTTCACATTCTGAATATCACAT
>MQRK01145297.1:0-11226 GCA_001938485.1 Girardia tigrina | reverse complement strand
TAATGAAAATTTTGCTATATTTTTCCAAGTTTAACAAATCTCTTAATGAAATGTTCAGGGGGCATTTTTATTTCCAATTTCTTTTCTTTTGACATGGAATAATTCTCGCTTAAAACGTTGGTCATAAATATTCCAAGAAGACTGGGCTCTAATCCGCAAGTCAAAATTGACAAGGGACAGCATGCGGTGGCTAATAATTGACTTTTTGGGAATGATCTGTGTTCACAATATAGTGCAGATATAAATCCTTTTGACTTCAGTATATTGTCAATTTTCGAGCAGAAGTCTTATTCTACGGCACTCACTAATATTGACTCCCTTAAATCAGCTCTACTGAGAACATAAGATGAGATCAGCTCAGAAAACTTGCGGCCTGTGTTAAAAATTTCTAAAAAAGACTTAAGGCTTGCATTCGAATACTTGGTGGTTAGTTTGGATCCTTCTTGTAGTGTTCTATTAACATTCATTTGATTATTTGAAATATTCAATATCATTCATATTAAAGTTCATTTTGTAGAGATACTTTACGAAACATAAAACTCCAAAATTAATACGCACCTTGTATATACATATATAAACATTAAATAAATTAATGTATTAGGTCGTCAAGTAGGAAATTTGTAGATATTTAAAATTTAAAGTCAAAATTTATTGATTATTTACCGATACAAATATTTATGTCATTCATCAAAGTATGCACCAATATTATCGATACACTTTTGCCATTTGAGCCGCAGCTTGTTGAGGTCATTTGAATAAACATTTGGTGGACGAGAATTTATAAATTCCTGGAAGGCCATTTTCACCACATCTTCGGAATTTATTTTTTTTCCTATCAAAAACTTGATCAGAAAGGAAGAAATGTTAATCAGTTGGGGCTAGGTCTGGTGAGTATGGAGAATGATTCAGAAGTTCTAACTCAAGTTCGTATAGTTTTATCACAGTCTTAAGTGCAGTATGTGGTTTTTGTATTGTCGTAGAGCAAGATGGGAGTTGACTTGTTTACCAAACACGGCTTGTTTTCTTTACGTTTCCGCATCATATCTTCCGATAGGTTACAGTAGAAATCTGCTATGATCGACGAATCAGGTTTCATGAAGTCATAATGGATTACGTCTGCAGCAAATTACCAAAAACTTATCACGGCCTCTTGATAAATGTTGTGCTTTGAGCTGTGTTTTGGTGTCCACTCAGCTTGCTGAACGTTTTGTAATTATCTTATTGAATCCAGTTTTCAACATAAATGACGATTCGATTCAAAAAGTGATCACATTTATAACGAGAAAGCTTCATCAATCAATCATTCAAACATGCTTGTTTCTGCTTTTCAGTTAACTCATGTGTAATCCACTTATCCAACTTTTGAACTTTACCTATTTGAGCCTGGTGATTCAATATTGTTTGCTTTGTAACAATAATTGTTAGTGATTAATCATAAGCCCTTTGTGATAGATCTGAAATCACGGTTACCTTCAGTTCTTCATTGTCTACCTGCTTTCCTGGGTGATCCAGAGACTCATAAATGAGGTTAAAATTATTGAAGTGACTAGCGTCACCAATATCGGTCACGTAAATCATCGCGTCCGCCCCGCTCAAACGTGTCGCCCGCAGACTCCGACTGTTCGATAATTTCAATTTGATTTTTTCGATAAAAGGGTTATTAAACGAATTAATTTGATTTTTTTATGTATGTCTGGATTTTTCTCAGCTCAAAAATTTCACGGATCGCAAATCCAATTAAGGCATTTTTTTTAATAATTAAAAATCAAAAAATTAAATTAAATATCACTTGGAAAAAAAACTCTTAATTGGTTGCTGCTGCTGATACGATTTAGTCAACACTACAATTATCTCTCACGAAATTCGTTAACCAATTTCAGACGATCTGCTGCGTAGTAATATTGTATCCGAATACATTATAAATATTTCGTATGGTTTCTGATGGTTATTTTCCACGCCGTAACTTGTATTTCATAATAGTTCGAATTTCTCTTTTTTCTATTTTTAAAAATACTGATTATCCAAACAAGTTATGAATAATTTTAATTAATGTGTTCAATAGTAAAATACATATATGTAACAAAGATACATTATTCAGCAATTGAACAAAACGAATTGAGCAACAAAATGTTAAGTGATTGTCAAATTATAACTATTTAAATTTATTGTAATCATGACTACAAATTTCATACTTGACAGCCTAATATTAATTAGTGTAATACAAATATTATTTTTAGAGAATATAATACAGTAAATATATTAATATTCATTCTCAATTCTCAATTCCGCTATATCTACAGCAAATCGTCATTTGAAGCACGATTGTTGAATGTGAAATAATGACTGATGAAGTGTCCAAAGGTTTTAGAAGATAAATATAAACAGTGATATTAGTCGAAAAATAAATATTACTAATAAAATATTATATATATATATAGAATACATATTTATATGCATATCTCAAAGGGTTAATTCTACCTAATCTTATAATCCTCTGTTAGACAATTAAGGGAAATGTCCACATTCATATGATAAAATGTTCCCATTATATTAATTGTGGTTGTCCCGAAATTCATGAAATAATTTATCATTAATGTTTTCTGTTTTGTGATTAATCAAATAATTAATTATTTTATTAACTCGATTAATTGACTCAAACCTTTTAATCCATCACTGAGAGCTGCTTGGTCTCGAGTCTTTTATAATACTTGCAATACAAACTTTTATCTGAGCATTTATCTGAATTAAGTTTGTTTTAATTATTTATCATTTGTTTTTTCAATTAGTTATAATAATCTGGTAAATATTATCTTTTGTCTATCAATATAATTATAATTCAGAGAATTTCATTTTTCATTCAAAAGTTAATAATCTTAATTTATGATTATCAGTATGACTGACTGATGTTAAAGCAAAACACAAATTAATCTAATTAGCTTCAAATTGTATTATTTATTATAAAAGAGGAAAATGATGAAGGAATTTTTTGAAATAAATAAAACAAAAATGATAAATTTGTGTTATTTGGTTTGTATAATTTTGGGAATTTGTAAATAAAGATACATCATTCTTCGAGCAAAATAAACCTTTGTAAGATATGGAACCATTGCATATCCGGATCAATCGCTGCAACACAACCTTCAAACATGTCCTTTAGTATTTTGGATTTAGGAAATACAAACTGAAACTGATTTTTCGGGAACGTTCACAAATTACTAATAAAATTCTAATATAATAAATTTAAGTTTCTTGGTCTACATACCACTGAATATTAAAGTAAATTTAAGTTAAAATTCAAATAAAACGTTTCGAATTTCTAGTCAGTTGTACAGAAGCACTAGCAAATGAAGGCTGGATTGGCATTGGTTTTACTTGTATATTTTTTGGAGGAGTTAGGAGGCTTTATTTTTGTAATAATTTTGCTATACATTCTAGTAATAAACTACAAAATTCATCAATTAAAAAATATATTTATTGACAATATATGTCAACGGATTAACCGTCATCTTCCGGTTACTGATTATTAATGAATTCACCTCTATATAAATACAAAAATGAAGATTATTTAATCGATTGCAATCCGTACAAAAGATATCGTGTTTCACCCACATTTGTGCTGTCAGCACTTAAAGGATTAAAAAGTATGTAAATAGTAATTGATAACTTTATTTTACTACACTGAAGATACCATAATGGTGAAATCCGTCAGACTGGTTAATAAATTTAATAAAAATTGCTTTTCATTCCACACACACACACACACACACATATATATATATATATATATATAAATTTATATGGTCAAAATCGTCTAATCCGGATTCGTGGGGACCAAGAAAATTAATCCGGATTAGACGAAATCCGACAATCATTTGAACAGAGGTAAATCATTTTACATTCACTTGAATATTTACACTCTCTTTACATTCATTTACAATTACTACAAATATATTTTTGGATTACTTATCTTAGAATAAAAATGACAAATACTGAAAATAAATAGTACTTCCATTTATACAAAAATATTTTATCTTAAACCAAAAATTTACATATGGGCCGTGATTGAAATCTTAATTGTAGGAGGGCTGGTGGAATGTAAATTCTACGTCTGACATTTGAAATTAAGCATGAAATAAATGGTTTAAGGCTAATTGTAATAATTATAGTTTGATTCCTTCAAGAAGGTTGATGAAGAAGTTGCCTCTGTTACATTCACTACTGTTAGGCATTCTATTCGTGGCATAAATATTTCTCTATCTTCGACACAAAAAATAGAAATGAATTTCTTCAATATTTATTTGAGAAATAAAACTACAAATTATTTAGTTAATCCATAATTATATTACTTACAAAACCTTTCCATTCTAAATAAATCTTATGTAATTCTTTACTGTTTCATCATCATCATCATCATATTGGCATTGTATGGCATTGGATTCTTGTCAAGAAGGTTGATAAACAGTCTTACCACACATGCTTGAACAAAAGGTTTGTTAATAAATCGTCTCCTAGGTCGACCATACCCCAATTGCCGAGTACCCCATCTGTATATATTGACTTTATTAAGGAAATGTGTGATATTAACTATTTGTTGCTGAAATAAAGGTCTATTTTAAAATACGTTATTCCTAAAATTTAATTTCGTAAAAGAGCGATTGTAATACCGACAAATCTTTGCTCTACAATTGTTCTTTTCTTTGATTTTCTTTGCGATTAATAATTAGAGACGAAGACTTTCTTAATTATACTACTAATTATTTATTATTTATACTAAATGAAAAAAGAAAATCAACTTTTTATGGAAACATCTTCAATGAAATCTCTTCTTTTTCCACTTTATTTTTTTCATAAAAATTCAATTAAAAAGTGAATGTGGAATCTGCGAGCCACGCTAGCTGTATAAACAATATGGGATATCAGTTTTCTGATTCCAGGAGAACAGTGTTTACGAACCCGCGCTGGAACTCATCAATCTGACTCATGTGACGCAATTATCTTGTTTGGAGGAATAATTAAACTGATCCCTTGGGCTCAGATGTCTCGCTAGTGGAAACTAGATCAACTTTCAGCTAGGTTAACAACGATAAAATCGTGCTTAAACGATGGATTATTTAATCATAAGAATTTCCCGTGTTTCTTAATGATTAATTTTAATGATTCTTTCTATGATTCCGGAGAGATTGCTTTTCGATTTTTTACTACTCTCTATTCGCATTAAGTGGTTGAAACTGTATTTTAAGATAACAAACAAAATAAAATAATTATTTTCGCGAATGAATTACATATGAGACAAATAAATATTGTTAAATTCAGCCGAAATCTATAATTTATTAATGGAAGATTCCAATTTTAGGTGAAATAAGAACAATCTCGAATATCGACAGAGAGAGACATCAGTCGTACTGGCTGTTCGTCTATATCGAGGACAGGAATGACGATGTAATTAATAAAATTCTGTCAGAAATATATATAAAAGTAATTGATGAAAATGACAACTATCCCATGCCCCGTCAAGCATTCTATGAAACAAGTGTCGTAGAGAATCTGCAAGGAATCCATCATTTGATCACAATATCAGCCACGGACGCGGATATCAGCAATAATACGATTCTCAAATACAAGATTATATCTGGAGATTCAGCCGGATATTTTTCCATTTCTTCCAAAGGTAATTTGCATTGAGCCCTACACGTCTCTTTATTTTCTAAATTTCTTGTCATTTTAGGAGAGATATTTACCACCGAAAGGTCCATTGACCGCGAGTCTCTTCATCTAAAATCAAACTGCGTGTTCACAGACTTCTACGATCTGAAAGTATATATACGTTCATTTATACATAGTTAAATAGCTATTTATTAAACCTCTATAAACTGTTTTTTTGAAATTGTAATTATTATTTATTTGTCGTATATAAAACGAGATGATAATTTTCTTGAAAAAATAAATTATAAATCAAACGGTCATAAAATTTCCAAAATATTGAATGGAAATTTAATATTTGAAATTGTTCAAGAAAATTAACTCAAATCTTATGTAATTCTTTGACTGTTTCATCATCATCATCATCATCATATTGGTATTGTATGGTATTGGATTCTTGACAAGAAGGTTGATAAACAGTCTGAATGAAATTGATAAACAGCGTCAGAATGGTGATAGACCTTTCCAATGTCCCATGGAAAATTGTCACAAGACCTATAAAACGGATGGATGGTTAAAGCGACATTTATTGATCGATCACCAAACCCAAGGTAGTACCAGTGGTACTAGTTCTTCACCAATATAACGTAGATAAAGGATGTACAAAATCTCCAAACCTGATCGCGATGTATGGTGTGTCAGTGCCCCTCGTCAGTACCGTAGAGACGAACTCAGGAGTGATTCCAAAGGTGGTTCTCGACTTTCGGTTAAGTAAAACAAAAGATGTAGGGATATTTTGGTATCCCTTTGTACTAAACGTGTTTATACAGTCAAAGCTCTACGGAATCGCGGTATGAGGGATCCTGACTGGTCCTTTCTGACTTGAAAATCGAAGCGTGCCAGTGCACTGAAAGCTCACATTCTAAAGCCGTGCGAGAAAGTCAGTATGCTCTTATTGTCTATTTATTGTTTCAACCCGATACAGAGTCTATGACTCACTACCTTGTACACCAATGCTGGTACTTTAATCTCTACAAAACCAAGTTATCAGTTCATTTTAGGGAGGCTTAAATTATGTTTTGAAAAGACGTTGGGAAATATTGTTTTCAATAAAACCTAATCTTCTTGTTTTCCATTCAAAGTTGAATCAAACCACTTCTTTTAAACCAGGTGCTATGATTTTGCTGGAAACCTTGCTTTTACTTAGATATGATGGATAGAACTTAAAAATTTCTTTCTCTATCTTTCTATAATATAATTGATGCAAATCAATATATTCTTCATATTTGATTCTTTATAAGGATGTATTCAAGACAAACACAATAACAATAGCTTACCTATTTGTTTAGCAAACATCATCATGGATGTAACTGACAAGTTAAATTTAGCTTCCTTAGGAAAGTTTACTGTGCATAATACGTAGACAAAACTGTGATTACGTGTGAATTTTGCACTTTAATCTAACGCATAGAACAGTGTATCATTAGATGGATAGACCATAGAAAATAGGAACATAAGTCTTCGGACATCACAAAATGTTGCTAAAAAATCGTTTCTATTTTTATAAGCCCACATTTCTTTAATGGAAGAGAATCTTTAGGCCACTTTATTGCCATTCGCACGCTATTGAGCTTACTGTATTGAACAATTATATATATAGTTATATATAAATTTAAATCTTAATTGCGTTTTGTTTGTAAAATCTCGAAACAATGCGCAAGAAAATGTCTCGCAATTTACTGTAGGCTAATCCCATCCTCGGTCTTCTGAACCCGTCGATATTTCCTGGCATTACTTTTACATTTTGACAGATTTTTCGTCGGTCTTGCTGATTAAAATTTATGTCTCAATTTCCTCTGAAATAGCTGATGAATGATATTATAAATGTCTAATTTTTTCGAGTCTTCATCATCAACCACAAAAGTATTTCCGTCAAATTCATTTTCAATTTTTAATTACCGAAATATAATTTCCAGAATGAAATTTATAAGAAAACTCCGGGGCAAAAAATTTATATTCAGAAAAGCAATAATAGTTTTACTAATCAAATATAAAATATAATTTAACTGACCAACGTAAGAAAACTATCAGAACAATTGCACAAGATTAAATGTCTCATAGATTGTAGTAAATTATTTTAAAACAACATTATTAAATCTGAAGAGAGAGGTGAAGAGAGCAATATTATTCCAGCCATGACGATGGAACCACCAGTTATGAGTCTGTCACATTGAAAGGGATACTTGGAGATACTCTATGGATCTATGCCTCGTATCCAACATTTTGAGAAGAAAATTTACCATTTTCAAAGCCTGTTTTTATTTCAAAATTATTTTGAAAATTAACATTTGCGAGAAGAATCCAAAATTTGACTTAACTTAATTTTGATGCAAAAACTATTTGAAAATTTAAATGGAGTTTTTAATATATTTACTTACAGGTGAATCAAAATGTAGTCAATGATTCTCTATGATGACTGTGAGGAATATTTTTGAATGGCGATTATTGTATGTTGTTTGGTATGTTGTTTTAGGATTGTGTTTCTCCCACCAACATGGAAGATTGATATTTTAAATATTTTAAAATGTCGAATTGTTTAATCAATTAATAAAATTTTAATAATTAACTTTAAAATTAAATTAATATTTCATAAATAATATTTGAATAATATTTTTCTTAAAATAAATAAAACTTATTTTAATTTAAAGTATAAATTATTTTTGTAATCGAATTGTAAATTAAATTTGTTTGAATAATAAAACGTTAAAGAATGTTAGTTAAAAACTTATCAATCAATAATGATGACGAGCTACGCAAGTTCTATGGAGAATTGTTCTAGTGGCAATTCAAATTGTGATACAAAAAAAACTAGACATGTGCTCAACGCTCTTCTAGAGGGTTCCATTTGTATACTATCACATAAAAATGTTAAGTGTGTTCGTTTATTTGTCTCTCTGGAATTCATAAATTATTTAGACAAAAGTAAAATCGAAATTTCTATATTTTTGATTGTTAAATTTGTTGAGAAAATGACAGTTTTATGTGTTTATTAGCAATACTTTTTAAATGTTATGATAAAATAAAAATTCCACAAAAGTTGATAAATTATTTGATTTGTGTAACTGCGAAAATTATAGTGATAAAAATGATAAGTAACCTGGATAACCTGATTTTATTGAGTGTAAAGAATGTTATTGAGTGTAAATTGAATGTAAAACCTCTTCGAACAGTATGGTAAGTTACCATCTTGGACAAGATTATTACTCTAGTTCTTAAGAATGAAAGTACCAAAATAATTATACTGTTAGTAGAAATTTCTTAGACAGTAAATATATACTTTTCCTCTTTTTACTAAAAGTATTGGGGGGACTATGTTGGTAATAACTAAACGACCAGTCAACTCAACGACTCAACCAAAAACACATAGGCCATGATATCACAATAACACAATAAATTCATAGTTTCTAAGATTGTCTTTTTATTTGACAATTTTTTGCATTTATTATCATTATTATTTGTACGATAAATGCGACATATTCATTGAAGTGACGGTCAAATAATTTATTCATAGTTAGTTAGGTTATTTTGCAACCGATATGAGACTGTATGTAGGAGAATGAATCAATGGATACAGATGTACGGAGAATGCGTTGTGAATTAATTATTATTATTAGTTTTATTATCAAATATAATTAGCGAATTTTGTATTATTAATAATTAATTCAAAAGTTAAGTTAATAAAGTGTTAAAAAAGAAGGAAGATTATCGACAGATACCGAGCGAATGTTGATTTAAAAACCGAATCTCATTACCAACGAAAACAGTGATTGATTCGTTAAGAAAACAAAGTTTCTGTAGAGCAATATTATCGAAAATGTCGTTTATTTATTTAAAAATAAATATTGATGATTCACTATCAAAATACGATGTCGGTCTTTCTTTTTCAAGTAATTCTTTTGCTTTTAGAGATTCGATTTTATGATCTCTGATCTGTTACATGTCCTTATCAGAGTCGAGTGAAATTGCTCGTTGGTCGAGCACTGCGTCGGCGTAGGTCTGACCGGATCAGCTATCGACCGATCATTGTTTGGCCGCTCTTAACTCACCTTTGCTTACTTCACGCGTGTACTTCTTACCATAGAGAACCATTTCAATACAACTCTATTTTATATTTGTAATTTATTTATTTTGCTTGTAATCAGTTTCTGTGTTTACTCCTCCAGCAGTCTACTAGGATAACTGAGTTTACTTTGCTTACCTTTACTGTCTGACAATTAGTTGCCGAGTCGCAAGCGCTTCCACCGCTGGTGAATTAGATAAAATTAATAAATTATAACAGCTGCAGAAGCAGAAACTGGCAAGCAAATTCGATATAATTAATTGAATATTTGTCTATGAAAGCATGGTCCGCTTTGTGCATTGTTGAATTCAATTCTCAGAAAATAATCAAGTCATCATGATAAAACGAGACACGATATGTTGATCAATAGAGATGGTCTACTTGCGCATTCACCAGTAGCCATTGCTCACGATGCCAGTCCACAATGCTACACCACATTCGCCCTCTACAACCGGCGACCACTCTCCTCACTAGACATATTCCTTCCGAACAATACCTGCCGTGTCTGTTGTTCCAAGCAGCACTCGCACACCTCGCACACCTCACACACCTCACACACCCCTATACTAGCTTCACTAATTGCTCAGTCACATGGCTATTGCTGTAATTTTCTGAGAATTATGGAATACGTCGTGTGCATCTGTCTATGTATGTATGAGTGTGTATGTATACTTTTTTTAGTGTGTGCATTCGGGAGTTGGCATGGCCTTGTTACTGTTGATAGAACTGTATTTGTGATGCCTCGATGCTAGAATATGTTCGACCTTGAGTTTTGCCGCATATGATTGGTTCTTTGTTTCTACTAAGCATCGTAGACAGTTTGATGGGACTCCATTTACATGCCACGAATAATATGGCAATCAATTACTCGATTATTGCTTTAATTATTATTACAAAAATGTTTGATAATCATTATTTATAAAAACTATTATAAAACATTTGAGATCAAAACAAGGACACTTAAATTACAAATTTTGAGAACTGATCTTTGATTATGGAGTCTTCTTATTTTTGAGGGATGTGAATGAAGACTTAATTAACGTTTGTTATGTATTAAATTATTAAAATAGG
Source organism: Girardia tigrina (assembly GCA_001938485.1). Lineage (NCBI taxonomy): Eukaryota > Metazoa > Platyhelminthes > Tricladida > Dugesiidae > Girardia > Girardia tigrina. The sequence continues at coordinate 395 of MQRK01145297.1, read as the reverse complement.
TCATTGAATAGTGATTTTGATCAGACGTGTTTGTTTGAATGACACAAGCGCGTTATTTATTCTGAGATTGTTTGAATTTTGCTCAAGTAAAATGAGTTCGAATTACCGATGAGAATTTGCGATGCTTTGGAAAATAACGAAACTAATTTTTATTATAAACACATCGATGAAGACTTCATATAAATAATAGATGTCGACGAACCACACTGATTTTAATCATTTGTGACATTTTATTTTTATACACATCTTTGGCTGGGCTTTCAATAAGACTAATTACAGATAAATAAATCACTTTTCATACTTTGGACAATTTAAATAGAGATTTGAAATTTTTTGTATAACTTTAATTACAACAAATATCCCAAACATAACACACACACACACACATATATATA
>MQRK01145283.1:0-10515 GCA_001938485.1 Girardia tigrina | reverse complement strand
GTAATTCAAAAAGTTGTCGATAAATAAATTATTTGGATCCAAGCTTATCTCTTTTGTTATTTGAATGTCTGAAGAAACAGGAGACATTTATGCGACCAATGTCGTTCCTAACAGTAATTTTGTGACAATTTCACGCCATCTTCAGTCTATGAATTTCACTCAAAAGCTTGGAGCTTGGGTCCCGCACGAACTCACCCAAAAACAGAAGGATAAGCGGCTTTCCATTTCTGCTCAAAATCTCGCTCGACACCAAGGAACCCATGACCACAGGCAACGTTTCTTATACAGAATCGTCACTGAAGACGAGAAATGGTATCTCTATGTGAATATGAAGCAAAGGAAAGAGTGGGTGAGTCCTGGAGAGAAGCCTAAGCCTAAGATCAAGAAAGACCTGCACCTGATGAAGACAATGATTTGCGTATGGTGGGATTGGGAAGGTCTAATCCACTGGGAAGTGCTTGGAAAGAAGATGGCAGTAGAAAAGAATCTCTATAAAGTCCAATTGCATCGTGTCAATGAGGCAATTCAACACAAAAGACCGGATCGACAAGGCCAGGTGATCCTCCTCTATGACAATGCTCGACCACACACCGCAAAAACTGTCAAGGTGGCACTCCAAGAGCTCGGTTGAGAGGTCCTTCAACATCCTCCCTATTCTCCAGACCTCGCTCCGACGGATTACCATCTCTTCCGCTGCCTTTCATATGAAATGAGGGGTCTTACCTTCGAAAATCAGGATCATCTTGAGAATTGGCTCAACAACTTCTTTGAGACTCGACCTAAAGATTTCTGGTGAAATGAAATCAACAAACTGGTGGAAAGATGGGAAGAAGTAGTGATCAAGGAAGGAGAGTACATAATTGATTGAAGTGTTATTATATTTGCTGTTAAAATTTTATGATTTCATTAAATATATAATTAACTGAGTCATTATTTTGGTTGTTAAAATTCTTTGATTTCTTTGAAAATAAATGTTTAAAAAACGGCGGGAACTTATGCAACAACCCAATAACTTTTAATCTCTCATTTTTTGGACAAAAATGTATTAAGTAATTTTTAAAATAAAAATTAGTTTTTAAATTATATTAAATTCAATAAGTTAAAATCGTTTACAAAAATATTATTAAAATTTATAATTATAAAACTTTTAATTAATTTAGTATTTAAAAATAAATTTCATTAAATTAATTTCATTAGATTTAAATAATTTATCAATAATATATCAATCCCATCTAAGTAGGAGAGTCACAAATCTAAACAGCATGCAATCAACAAACTAACAACATTCCGAATTTTCTCTCACAATAATGAAGATAAATTTTGAAGTTTGTAACCTGACTAATATATAATAAAAAAGGGAACTCAGTAGCAACTAATTTATGCAATAAATCTTCTTTTAATATATTAATATAAATAAAAAGAAAAGAAAGGAAAGAAAGTAAAGATAAATAATGTAAAATTATATTAAACAATAAAACTAGTTAACTAATTAGAATATCTCGTGATATCACTTAGTTCCAAAACTCTTTGAACAGGCAAGAGTGCAACGCGTGGAAATCGTTTGTACAGGTGATGAACAACTTCCTATGGAACATGAAGGCAGCAAACCATGCCATACTCATCAGCAGTATGATAGAGGCCTTCCAAACACTCAGTTGTTTAATGAGTATAAAGATGCACTTCCTGTTCTCACAGATAAAGAACTTTCCTAAAAACCTTGGGTAGATGAGCGAAACTTACTAATGAGCAAGACAAAGCCTTCCAAGTCATTCAAACTTTTCAGTTTGGCAGCCAAATCACAAGTAATGGTTGTTTAGAAATTTCTTTCGTCGTTCTAAGATTTTCTGAATGGTAAATTAATACAGACTTCATTTTAAAATCTTTTAGTAATAAAATTAAGCAATATTAAGCATTTTTAAACCCGTAACTTGTTTTATAAGAAATTTAGAAAATTAAAAATTCTCTACATAAAAAATTTCTGATAATATTTATTTTCACAAAAGGTTCAGTCTCTTCAGAGATAAATATTAGTTATCATGGGTTATTTTTTAGTCTTATAATTTCATTTAATTTTTAAAAATTCTTCAGCAGAATCTTTATGGGCATTGGCAAATTCACAGTAGAAACTAATATTATATAGATTTGCATGAATCTTTTTTAAGCTTCCTCCAACTGATCGGATAACTGAGTATTGTAGAGACTACATTACCAGCATTGGCGTACAGGGTAGTGAGTCATAGACTCTGTATCGGATAGAAACAATTAATAGACAATACAGAGACTACTGACGTTTTCGTACGGATTAAGGTGCAAGAATACGAGCTTTCAGTGCACGGACACGCTTCGGTTTCCCAGTCAGAAAGGACCAGTCATGATTCCTCGTAACGTGATTCTGTAGAGCGTTGGCTGTGTAAATACATTTCGTACAACGTGTAAAGGACACCGAAATATCCCCAAATCATTTGTATTACTTAACCGAAAGTCGAGAACTACCCTTGGGATCACTCATGAGTCCGTCTCAGCGGTACCATCTAGGGGCACTGACACATCATGCATCGCGATTGGGTTCGAAGATTTTTTACATCCTTCATTTACGTTATTTTGTGAAGCACTAGTACCACTGGTACTGCCTTGGGTTCGGTAATCGATCAATAAATGTCATTTTAACCATGCATCCGTTTTATAGGTCTCTTGATAAATCTTTAATTTTTCAAACCGACATCGGTTGGTCACAAAATGCTGGTTCAAAGAATTTTCCTCATTTCTTTCAACAAGATTTAAAATATACCATTTTAGTTTTTTCAATTATTAAACATTGAAAAGTGGTACATCCGTTCTTTTCTCAGTCCTATTCTAGGAAAAAGTGATTTTAAATTTATCTCAATTTAAAGTTATTACAATTTAATTTAAAGTTCACTAAAGTCTTTAAAATAGTGAAATATTAATCAATTTATTTTATTGTTTGAATCAAACTAATTCATTCAGAAGATAGTAAATTTTTGATAAATTAACACTATCTATAATATTATTAAACATTTTTTTCAACAAATTCTTTTAGATTATTTTTCTTATTCATCAGATGGAGTATTTGCAAATGTTGGGTGCTGATTTGGGATTGTGTTGCTCCTACTAAAATGGCGGATTATTTATATTTTAATTCTAATTAATTTAGTTTTAATTAATTTTAAGTATATTTTAATTATTAAGTATATTTTAAGTATATTTTATTTTTATATTTTTATATTAAGTATATTTTAAGTATATTTTAATTTTATTATCTGAAACTAATATAATTTAAGTTGAATTTTAATGTTTGAATTAAAAATTAAAAATCAATTAAATCATACAAATCAACAAAAATTTTATTAATTTGTTAACCATCCTTTACACAAATCAACTTGTTATAAAATAGTGTCGAAAATCATATTAGTGTGAACGATCTACCGAGAGTGGTGATGACTCTAAATGTAATACAAATAAAAATTATTATAATAATTGTCTCAATGCTCTTAACAATGAGTATTGTTTGTTTGAATAAAGTTTATTTTACTTTTAAAATATTCATATTATGTAAAAATAAATTATTTTTTTTTCGTATTCGAGTTGAATAAAATTTTTCTTCACGAATTTCTAAAAGATTAGAACGCTGAAAAGACCTTCCAACACACCTGGTTGAAAACCACTGACCTCGAGGTAAAAAAGCGGATATATGCATATATTAGGTGTACAAATATGAAAGTTCGTTTCACTTTGTCTAATATTATTCCATTAATAAACAATATTATTCTAATATTATTCCATTTTTCTATAACATTTGCTTGTATCTATAATGTAGAGTGTTTTAAGAGCAATCTAATAATTTTTGAATTTTTTAAAAAATTATCATATAGAATTTTATTGCAATTTTACAGGTGACCCCCGAAACTCCAACAAAAGAGCATTTGCGAAAAGTTCTTTTATTCATGTTTAACTCGAAGAAAAGTGCCATTGATTTACAAAAAATGATTGCTGAAGTATATGTAAAGATACGATCACTGCCAGAGTGTGTATGAAATGGTTTAAGAGGTCCAGAGAAGGCGATTTTGATCTGAGTAACAAAGACAGCGGTAGACCACCGAAACAGTTTGAAGACAATGAATTGCAAGCCTTACTTGATGAAGATGATGACAAAACGCAACAAAAATTAGCTGATACGTTAGATGTGACTCAGAAAACAATTTCAAATCGCTTGCATGAATTTGGCAAGATTCAGAAAGAAGGACGATAGGTACCGCATGAATGGACTGAACGCCACCAAGAAAATTGAAGAAGAAGGGATGAACGTTTGCTTGATCGGCAACAATGCAAGTCATTCATGCATCGAATTATCCCTGGTGATGAAAAGTACATTTATTTTGATAATCCAAAGCGAAAAAGTTCATGGACAGACCCAGGAAAGGCGCCAAAGATGACTCCTAACATCCATTGAAAAAATGTGCTGCTCTACATATGAGATCAGAAGGGTATTTTGTATTATGAACTTCTGAAAGCTGACGAAACTGTTAAGGCGGTTTGATATGAAGAGTAATTAATCAATCTGAACGTGGAAGTTGCTACCAAACGACAGAATTGAACCACAAGACACGAGTTCCCGATATTGCTAAACGACAATGCACGACCTCATGATGTATAACCGGTAATAAATAGAAAAAAAGAACTGAACTGGGAAATCTTACCCGACCAGCCCTACTCTCCTGACATTACTTCATCGGATTATCCTCTATTTCGATCAATGGCTGAAGGATTGTTGGAACACAAGTTCACAAAACACAAAAAATTGGGAAAATGGCTCGATAAATGGATTGCATGGAAACACCGAAATTCTTTTGTCATGGAATCCAATTATTTGTAATTTTAATTTTCTAAATCGTAAAAAAAGAACTTTCATATTTGTACATCTAATATTTTGGTTTATATGAGGGGATTTTCAGAAATCAAGTAGAAAGCTCAGGTAAAACATAACTTATTTTGATATATAAACTAATCAATTTCATTTATGGTGTTTTATATAATATAATTTAGTTTTATTAAACTTTACTTTTTAAAAAGTTTAATGATAAAGACGGTTTCTCTAATCTCTAGAGATTTCTTTCTTTAATAAATAAGGATAACTTATAAGTTAAATATATAAAACCATAACACCAGTAAACTGCAAAATAACTAATAAAATAAAAATAAATAATTTCACTCGATTTTTCAAAATATAAAATAAAACTTTTAAAAATATTATTTAATATCTTAAACGAAAATTTATTTGTACAAATTATTTATGACTATGGAACAAATATAAATCGGTGTTTTATAAAATATGGTTCTTCTCTCCTAATTACTTACTTATTCTTAACCCTAACCCTTTAACACCCTCAACTACCATTTCAAGAATAATATCGAATTTAGATATATTCTATTGTCTATAAGTTTTAATTTGACATTTTGTTTTATTTTATTTTTCTAAGATAATCTTATAACACTAATATGGGAAAATACTTTTAATTAAAAATTTGTCGTTTACCTTATACTTTTCTAAATTCTTTATTGAATATTATTTTCCCGAAAAAACTATTTTTATCAAATATCAACTGGCTATTTTCATCAAATATAAGATTTACACTTAAATAATTTTCTTAATTAATTAATTTAATACATTTTTCGATAGTTAAAGTAGGCCAATTCCAAATGTAAAGCGCACAGAATCCTAATTACCCGACCCATCAAAGCCCACGGTCGGCCAATTTTATTTGGACTTCAATTTTAATAATCACTTTTATGTAAAATTGTAATTAAAATCTTTAATTATCGATTTTTTTTCGAGGAAAAAAATAAAATTTGTGATTTTTTTAAAATTTAAATTATTAAAAATTACTTTTAAATATTTAAATTATTGAATTGAAATTTATAATAGCATTTTTTTTGAAAATAAACATTTTTCTTATAGAAAATTTAGTCTTAAATATAATTATTAATTTAATTATAAATTCAAAATTAAAAATAATTTCAAAAAACTAAATTTAATAATTGAAACTTGATATGAATATGCATATTCCCTCTCGTTGGCAGATAGCTGCGAGACTAATAACACTTAACGCGTTTTACGAGTTTAAAGCGTCGGAGTTTCATATCAAAACACTTAACTAATTACGGGCCCGGCCATTACACGTTTTCCGCAATCCCAGGAATTTGAAAAAAACAAATTCGACCAGTAAAATTGTTTCAAAAGTAGTTTCAAACATTTCTTTATTTTCAATATAAAAGGTAAACCAATACAAATAAAGGAAAAAAGACTGAATTTTATCACAGTCAAAAAACTAGAGACGATTGTAACTTCTGCCTCATCGACGACAAAATCAGAAAAAATAATCTCAAACAAAAGATTAAAACTCATTTCCAATACTGTAGAAAACTGAAACCAAATACTATTGAGACCTAGAGTTCCATGTACCTGTACTGGAGCTAGTGTAGTGACCTAAATGTCTTTTATTTATTAATTTTTTATTTCAATATTTGTTAGGGAGTAAAACAAAGAATTTAAGAACTCTCTGATTATGGACAAGATACAACACTAATCGACGAAAATCTAAAATTAAGTCAGTATGTAGTGTGAGGGTCAATTTTGAATGTTGTAAGTTTGTTGTTTGTATGCTGTTTAGATTTGTGACTCTCCTACTCAGATGGGATTGATATGCTATTTGATTAATTATTTGAATCTAATGAGATTAATTTATGAGATTAATGTTTAAATACTAATTAATTAAAAGTTTTGTAATTTGAAATTATAATAATACTTTTGTAAACGATTTTAACTTATTAAATTTAATATAATATAAAAACTAATGTTTATTTTAAAATTTACATAATGAATTTTTATCCAATAAAATTTTAAGAAATTAAAAGTTAATATTATTTTTTATATCATTAATTTTATCAAAGATTTGAAAAAAGAAACAAAAAACATATTAATCAAGAACGATGCTTCCCGCAGATTGTGCTACTGGAAATGAGTCTGTTTGTGTTGTTAATAAATGTTTACATGCAAATTGTGATGTTGCTAATATGTAGAAAACAAGAAATTGTTTTTTAACACATTGACTGCAGTTGACATCATGCACCGAACGTCTGCTACGCGCGCTACGCGTGGGACAAAAAAGTTTACATTGTTGCCTTTTTAGCATTTAACACATTGAATGCTGAGTACGAGATATCTCGTACTTAGCATCTAACTAATGAATATTGAAGTACGAGATATCTCGTACTCAGCATTCAATGTGTTAAAGCCAATAATATTTTCATTACCTAGCATGAACAATATCTCACAGGATAAATTCTTATCGTTCTCACATTTTGCTTTACAGTCCCATCACTGCAACTATTAAATGCACCATAAATTTTATCTTTTAAGTAAACAAAATATATAATATAACTAAATTATAATTTAGATAATATAAAAAATAGGAAACATATTACTATCAATTACCATGAAAATATATAATGACAAATAAAAAAAGATTAATTAATAATAAATATTTTTCTCAAAAAGAGTCATTATGTCAACCTTAGTTTTTATTCATTTTTCTAACAAATGTAAAAGAGCAGCCCATATCCGACATTTCAATAAATCGTCAATTAATAAAATTTATTACCGTAATAAAATTTAGTAAATATTTAATTTAAAAAGTATATATTAAATGAATTATTGATGATGTCAAAACTCGAACTCAGTGATGCATGTAATATATTTCCACTATTTGAGAATATTTAAAATTTATAAATTAATTTTTTAAAACAAGAATAATTAGCCACAAGTTCGAGTCAATTTTTAATTACCACTAAAATATATAATATTAATAATAATATTATATAAACATTTAAAAAAATAATATTTACTTTCTGATGCCATTGAAGAAAGAACTCGAAGTAGAAAAGGATCCATTGTTGGAATACGTGTTTGTAGAATGATTTATTTAATCTAGTTACATGAAGCTAGCTTTTCTTGAACTATCTAAAATAAACGAATACATGAATCAATATTAAAAGTGATTATTGATTATTTTTATATCTTGTTTTCTACATATTAGCAACATCACAATTTGCATGTAAACATTTATTAACAACACAAACAAACTCATTTTCAGTAGCACAATCTGCGGGAAGCATCGTTCTTGATTAATATGTTTTTTTGTTTCTATATTCAAATCTTTTAATTAATTAATGAAATAATATTGACTTTTAATATCTCAAAATTTCATTGGATAAAAATTCATTATGTAAATTTTAAAATAAGCATTAGTGTTTAAATGCATACTTGGTACATAGTACCCAGTTACCCAGTACTTACCGACTATCTCGTTCCAAAATTTGTAAAAAGAAGTGACCCAGTACTGACCCGGTTTGTGAAATTTTTTCGATAAGTACTGGGTCACAACTGGGTTAAAATTAGTACTATTTAAAAAAATGTATAAAGAAATTAATAAAAAAATTAAACAGAGAAAAAGAAAATAAATAATAAAAATAATAAGAAAATTTTTTTTCATCTGTTTTAGGTTTCTTTTACAATTTCAAAGATAATTGAAAGTAATTGTTTCTTTTTCCATTTTTTGTTTAAATATAGCATCAAAAATTTTGATTCAAAATGAAACGTGGTCTGAAAAGACATGCGCCTTACTGGGAATACTTTTCAGAAACAGAAAGAGATGGCTTTGATGGATATGAATGCAACATTGATCATTGCAACTACTTTAACAAAGGTCGAAATGTCACAAAATTAAAACGACATTTATCAAACTACCACAGCGATGTTCAAGAGGACATGCAATCAAAAACTTGGAAAATTTCTGAACCAACAGTTTTAAAATACCTTTCCAATGTTCAAACATTTAAATCTCAATTTCGATTTCTAATGGCAGAACTTTTCTTCCACACTCAAATTAGTGAAAACATTGAATCCAAGGCATTCCGAAAATTATTAATACATCTCAATCCAAAATATGAAGAATCGATGATTTCTCGCAGTGACCTGAATCAGCTTCTTCAAAGCGAATTTCTAAAAATGAAGGTAAAAGTCAAATAATTGATTAAATTAGGTAAAATCTCAATTGCAGTAGACATATAGTCCAAGAAAAACTATTCGGATTCTTTCCTTGGTATTACCATTCAAATTCCATATAGTTCCTGTGTTAGAAACATTCCTCTCGGCCTTAAAAATATTCATCAACCCCATACATCAGAGAAAATTCTGTTTTGCTTTTCCTAAATCCTCGGCTCATGGAATATTGACTACTCCAATATTTCAAGAATCACAACTGATGAAGGTGCAAATCTTGTAAAGGCATTTTCAAATAGTCTTTTGATGACAAAATCGATTGCAAAGGACATAAAAATTTTCAATAATATTGATAATGAAGAGCACGTTGATTCAGAGAAAGAGTCTACTTCAGACATTGAAGGTGATATTATTTCATCAGAGAATGACAGTGATGATTAAAATCATGAATTGAATCATTATGAATATATCGAATCAAAAAGAATCTCATGTTTTGAATTCCTCATTGAAGCATATTTTGGACATCAGTTATCAAAATCAAACAATCTGTCACCGAATTGATGTCATGTAAAAAAACTGAATTTTTGAATAATATTTTTGATAGAAAACTCGTCAAAGTTGCAGCAAATAGATGGAATTCTTTGTATCTTGCTTGAAATGAGATCTCCAATTGTTCTTCCTTGTGACGAATTTAATATTAAAATCAGATTTGATTGGAATCAACTTCTTGCTCTACAGAATTTTTTGAAACCATTTTTTTATTCAACAAATGCACTTCAAGGAGAGGGCAATCAAATCAGCAGAGTTATCCACCAATTGCTGGACATCCATGATCATCTTGATTCGGTGATAAAAAATGACAATTTTTCCAGGAAGCCACTGATCTCAAAACTCATCTTTCTTTGAAAACAAAATATATTTTTGACCAATACCATGTTAATTTTGATAAAATGTATTTGATTTGTTCTCTGTTAAGTCCAATGCAATCAGTAAAACTAACAAATGAAATATTTGGTTTGGCAAAATCTTTAACAATCTCAACTTTTAAATCTATGGACCCAGATGCTGATACAAATCTTGAACAGCCACTAGTTCAAGTCGTGAACCAAAGAAGAACTCTTTCAAACAACAATCAACCTTAAAATATAAAATTGGTTCAAATAAATCAAAATATTTCATAAATTGAGATTACAAACTTTTTGTTCAATGTTAAAGCAATAGAAATTTGGACACAAAACAAGGACAAATACACAAATATTTGGAAAGATATGACAGAGTATTTGTCCATACAAGCAACATCGGCTTCGGTTGTATTAACAACATCACAATTTGAATGCAAACATTTATTTACAACACAAACAGATTCTTCACAACAATTTTCAGTGGCCATCTTTCTTTGATTAATATAGTTTTTGATTAAATACTTAAATATGAAAAAA
>MQRK01145263.1:0-14486 GCA_001938485.1 Girardia tigrina | reverse complement strand
TGAGTCAGTCTATGGCAAGTTAAAAATCACTTTTCAACGTCCTTCTTTGACAGTCGATAAGGCTTCCAATTTTTATGCTTGTGCATCATACAAATTGTGCGTTTGTCTAACACAAAATGATTCTGCAAGTTTCTCTTGAGATTGAAATGTATATTCAGTGTATATTGCCTCTTTTTCTTCTAACTTTTTTAACCGTCAAAGCATGGTTTGTCTTCAATCCTGATATCACAATTCTTAAAACATGGAAATGATTTCCCAAATTTATCAGTAGAAAATATCGGAGCATTGTCATAATAAACTTTTTCAGTTGCAATTTTTTCAATTAAAGCAACTACTAAAACATTCTGCAAATTTTGTTTAGATATTAAAATTAAAATATTAAGTTAAAATAGTTACTAAAAATATTATTAAGATTTATAATTATAAAACTTTTAATTAATTAGTATTTAAACATTATTCTCATTAGATTAATTTCATTAGATTTAAATAATTAATGAAAAACATATCAACCCCATCTGAGTAGGAGAGTCACCAATCTAAACAGCAGACAAACAACAAACTTACACCATTCCGAATTTTCCCTTACAAGTTAGATTCACAGAAACTGTTCGGAATTGTGTGTTATGTTATTATCTTATAAAATATGTATAAGGTAAAGCAAAAAAATGGTCTTTCATTTTTTTAAGCTTTATTTATGTTAAATAAAACATTTACATTATACTAAGATATCCAAAGAATCTCAGTGTAAATAATTCCTAACTAGCTTTGAGAGAAGCATTGAAATTTATGAAAATTCAATGTGCACTAGGCCTGAGGAGATTATTTAATAAAAAGATTTTAATTATTCTGAAATTCTGTGTTGGATTATGTAAATTATAATTAAGCTTATTCATACTACGTAGTTCGATCAATAACCTCTAAGACTCTGTTTAAAATAAAAAATTTGCTATGTTCCAAAGACATTTTATTTAGAACAACATTTATTACTAGTACGAAATAAAACATTCGTTTTAATTTATCACTTTTGTTTCTTTTAGTTGGTGGCATTTTGTAGAAAATGTACAATGTGGAGTACAACAGCGTCATTAAATTTTATTATAAACTTGGAAAAAGTGTAGACAAAACCTTGAAAGATATGGAAAGAAATTATGACGGTGATTGTCCATTCAGGACATCCCTTTATTACTGATTGAAGGAGTTTAAGCAAGACAATGGATCATTGTACAATGCCGGCAGAGGAAAGTCAAATGAAATCTCAGATGAGAAAAAAGTCAAATGTAAAAAATCGTCAAATGTGATTGTAGAATACGAGTATGCAAACTAACAGTTTAACTGAAGATTAGCTACGGTTCTGCAAATACTATTTTTAACTTTTAATTCATAAGTTAGAGATGTTTGGAATGTCCATTCATTTCAGAATATTATCAATTCAATTAAATACATTGGAATTTAAAAGAAAACAATTAAGATTAGTAAAATATTTAAATATGATATGTATTGTGAGATACTGTCTTAAATTCATGAAATTGTAATCAAATCAATGAAGACATTGATAATGAGTTATAGATAGAGTGTTTTAACTGTTTGACTGTATTTATTCCCTTCTTTTTATTAACTTACTTTCTATATATATATATATATATATATATATATATATATGTGTGTGTGTGTGTGTGTGTATCATGAAATTTAGAAACCTATTTTTGAAGGCTTTTTACTCAATCTATTTTCTTCAAACTTTGCACACTCACTCATTCTCGATGACAATAAATGTTAATGTGAAAATTGGATCGAAAAAAACTTTTTAAGATCCCAAAATTGGAAAAAACGGAAAATTCGGAGTTATCGAAAAATATTAATTGCAAGATATCTACTTATAAATTATAAGTAGTTTATATTATTTTTATTGTGTTTTTTTTAATTAAAATATTTTAAATGTTAATTTTTTTAAATTTTAAAAACTTTGTTGGCAAAGTAGAGTTCTTTCTGCATAAAGAATGGATGTAAAAAAATAATTCTTTGATTTACCAGTATTTGATCAATTTACAATATTTTTCGAAAACCTCGAATAATATGACTCAAGTTCTTTGGTGATATTCCTTAACTCTTACTGTGCAATAAGTTTTGAGATTTTGTATCCGCGAAGTTTATATGCTGCTGATTTGAACAGTTTGATAATGTTAAACTCGAGGAAATATTGAGGAAACTATATTAAAATATGAAGCGGGTATAAATGTGTAGAGCATTGAAATGGTTAATTAACCAAGAAACCAAATAATAATTATTTAAATTAATTAAAATATAAAACAACTTACTATTTCCGTTGATATATTTTACTTTGCTTCGTAAATCGACGTCATATTTTTCAAAAAACAAATATTTTCCCCGTGAATTATAATTCCATTCTTTTGTTTTAGATAAAGTTAAATTGTTTGATTTAAAATAAAAATATTTTCGTTTCTGGTCGTAATAACCGATCATCTAAATGAAACATCAAATACAATCTCAATTAAGTCTTGAATGGTTCCAGATCAATATTGATACACCTAACCAAAAATGATTTTTTTTCAAGTCTGAATTTTCAATCTTAAAATTGAGTAATTATTATGTCATTTTATCTTCAGTCTCTAGTTTTGATAAAACAATTACATTAAAACGATATATTATTGTCCAAGTCCGGCCAAGAATGATTTTTCTTATAGTTTTAAGTATTTTATTTTAAATTATTTGTTATATTTTATTGAAAGATTCCAATATACTTTTTTAAATTTCCGAAAAAAATACAGTCTAACAATGATAAAAAAATTCATGATCTTGTGAAACACGAAATAACGGATATTTAAACTAAATTCTCACAAATTTTAAGAGTAATGCTATAAATTAATTTTTAATTCTGTAAAAACAACTCAAAATGCATCAATTCAGATGTGAGCAACATAATAACTGTTAGCATCAATAATGATGAACACAGTACGAGCAGTGTTAGCAAAAGAACCAAAGATTCCAAGAAGGCTTTATACCGAAGAGTACATTGCATATGGATTTTCATGGTATGATGGATATACGACTACAAAACCAGAATGTGTCATACATAGAGAACAGCTTTTTAATGAGGCTATGGTACCAAGTAAACTATCTCCTTCTTTACATTCCTCTTACACCAAGAAAAACAAGCAATTTTTAGACGGTGTTTACATAAAAATCTTAAACAGACGCAAATTATGACTATATCTTTCACAGTTTCTGATAAAGTGTTGGAAGCTAGTTACTATGTTGCAAAACTAATTATTATAAGACTTATGTTATAAAAAGCTTTAAAAGGAAATATATATCTAAATTAAAAGTATGGAAAAAAATTAATAATTTGAGCAATTTAGTTTGAGTATATAAATAATACTGTTTTAAATAAATCTTATGATAAATTAAAACTACCAAAAATTGATATTTTAAAATATGGATTAAATCACGGAATTTTAAAAAATGATTTGAATAGACTGATCTAAGAATATTTTTTAAAAAACAAGAAAATTTAAAGGAAATGATAAAAAAATTTTATTAAATTTAAAAAAGTAAAACTGTGCGTTTTCAGTTTTGATAAAAGAAATGGGGTTTGTATTGAAAATAAATCATAATAGTCTAAGGTCTCGTTTTACGCGGTAAATACATTCTAAAGAAAAGCGCTTATAATAAATCGCATTGAAAAAGACTTTACTTGTCTTAAATAAGTAGGGATATGTTTCCTAATTTACTAAAATCACATAAATCAAATACAAAGAGTTAAGATAAAAAAAGGTTTGCAGAAATTGAAAGAAATTAAAAAAAATAATTCGAGTGATGGAAGGAATATTCATATAAGAACTTAAATAAACTTTTATTCTAACAGAAATATGAGAAAAAAACAAAATATTTGCTTTAAATAGTGTTGATTTTAAAATAAAAAAAATGTTTTACCAGTTTATTAAAAATGTGGGTGCTTCATAATGAAAAATAAAAATTTACGATATTCATTTTAAACGTTTCAATCCAGAAATCAAAATTTACTGCTTATTACTACAACTTGAAATCAATAAAATTTTAATTTGCTACTTATTATAAAAATGAACAAACACCGCTAAAATAAAATTCAATTACAAAGCAATTACAGTTTATACCTTTCAATGCAAAATTCAGAACGATGTAATAGCGATTTTGCGATGGTATAATGTACAATGGGAATCCCCGAATTGCAAAAGTTCACGGTACGCAACATTTTGGTACGAGACATTTGGAGGTGAAAAAGATTATTTTAGTTATATTCATTTTTTTAATTTAATCAATTGCAAAATTTCACGCTACATCATTTAAATATTCATGCAGAGTTCTAGAAGAAAACGTTTGAACAATTTGAAGAATTCCCTCTTCTACTTCAACGTATTTTCGTCTTTTTGGAATAGAATGAAAACCAGAAACTAACTCATCATAAGTTTGTTATTTATCATATGTGTTTTCCAAAGACTATGAATTTCCATATCATTGGATGTGAACATGAAAATTGCCTCAGCAAGCGTCAGTTTTTTTATTTTTACGCTTTATTTTTTACATCTGGAAGTGAATATTTAAGGTAGATCTAGTTGTCTTTTACGCCCATAAACGTTATATGTCAGTGGAACAAATGGAGTGAGTTGTGAGCGTTCAACGATTTTTGGAGACTATCTATACGTGGACTTCCTAAACAAGCTTGTATGTATCCCAGAAATTTATGCATGAAATACAAACTACACAACTTCAAAATCGCATAAAAATAATCCACATAAAAGAGATGTAATATTACATAGGGTACCACGTTAAAATGTCGAAAAAATATCGAAAAAAAACGTCGAAAAAGAAAATGTCCAACGTGAAAAAAAAACGAAAAAAAAGTTTTAATGATTTAATATTAAATAATGATTAAGCGAATGAATAAATAAATACGTGGTGCGCTCAATAAGTAGTAAGCCTAACATAGAAATAATATTCTGATTCCAATGAATATTTTTCATAACAAGCAAGTTATTAAGGTAATATTTTTTATATATGTTTTAATCTATTATTTGTGTTTAGGTTAGAGAGCGCATAAATTCGAAAATGTCATTGGAAAACGTCCAATATCATGAATTGAGGGTTGTGGCCTCATCCTGCTCTCACACCCTCCATACAACCCGGATCTGGCTCCATCCGATTATCATCTCTTCAACCACCTCATTCAAGCTCTCAGGGGTCAACATTTTGCTACGAAAGAAGACTTGAAGGATGCAGTCTCAAATTTCTTGGCTCAACAGCCACCGAAATTCTTCGAAAAAGCCTTTCTGACCTTGTTGTGCACTGGAAAAAATGTGTTGGTGTGAATAGAGATTTCTTTGAGAAATGATACCTTTATAACTTGCTTTTTATGAAAAATAAATTTCATTGGAATCGGATTATTATTTTTATGTTAGGCTCACTACTTATTGAGCGCACCACGTAAATGCACTTCAAATTTCATTTCCAAATGTCCAAATCCAAGGCTGTTTGTTTCATTTCGGACAAAATATTATGAAAAAATAATAACTTTAGGATTGAAAACATTATATAGTGAAAATGAACTTAGAAGAATATAAACCTGTGATTTTTACAGCATTGGCACTAATAAAAAAACCACATATTAGAAATGTTTTCAAGTTTTTAAAATCTTGAAAAACTTTTTAAAGAAATTTTAGGTACAAAAGCAATTCTTGTTAATGATATTCCAAGAACTATTAATGCCATTGAAGGATGGCTCAATTCATTCAGAAATAATTTTGGTATTTTTCTCGATGTTTTTTTGTATGTTTCAACGTGCCACGGTACATAGATAAGATGCTTTCTATCTTAAATACTACTAAATTCAAAAAGAAATTCATTTTATAATAAATTTTATTTTCCAACTATTTTTCTTTGAAAAATATTAAAACCACTCTACGTATAAACAGTTCATTATTTTTGCTCCAATATCGGACTAACATTCGAATCAACTACAACAAAGTATCAATTCTAATTGCTATCAATAAATCCAATCGGTATCTATATATCCTTAATATTTTGATTTCAATTGCAATATATTTCTCTCGAAATATAATATTTCGAAACAGTTGAAGAATTTATACATATCCCTTCTACTATTTGATCAAAACAATCTACTTCAAATAGTGTTCTTATTCGTCTGATTGTTCCCGTAATTATATAATTATCGAGTGTGAAAAGAAATTTATTCTTTTAAGACCAATTTTCTTATCTGGACATTTCTTGTTCTGTGATTTTTATATCTTCGTTTTTTTCTTTCTCTTAAAAGAATTATTATTCGTTGATATGTTTCGTATAATTTTAATTCAATTTTATCTCATATCAAAAGTGAGCCTATTGATTACTCATTTACTTTTCATCGTTCAGCTCACTTTTAATACAATAGCAAGCAAATTCGTATTTAAAATTATTCTCAGTAAAAATAGCACAATAAAGAATTGGAGCCAGTTCAAAAGCAACAACAATCAAATCAAACGTCAAATGAATTGATGATCTCAGATCCGGAAATATATACTTCGTTCTCATATAGCACACATTTACTATCATATTTTTCAAAAAATCGACAATTAATTTTTCTAACAAGAAATATTTTTATAAAAAATAAACATTAGATAATTTAAATTTTCTCTAACTTTAACAAACTCAATTCGTTGTCTGTAGAAAAATGAGTGATAATAATCGTTAATATCGATATTATTATGAGAACAAGGAATAGTAAATATTTGAGATTGATTCGTCTCATAATATTGCACATTGATGATTTAAAATCAAATTTAATCAATAATTACTACCAGTGTTTTCAATAATCAATTTGAAAGTTCTCTTAATCGCATTTTTAAAACAAACGCTTCATTTTCGATTATTAAAAGAAAGAATGATTCTATTAATTTCAACAGAATGCAGAAAAAAATTAATTGATTTATGACTTTTAATTTTAAATAATCAATTTACTTTACAATTCAAATTTGTAGAGTTTGTTTTGAAATATATTTGTTTTGGAATATCCACTAATTTTATTTTTCTATTTTCTAAGATTATGTTTATGTATAATAAAATTGTAAAAAAGCGGTCGTTATGAATATAACCTAATTTGATTACAATTTCATTTTCAATAATAGAAAAATCGTTGTGTACCTCTGAATTATGATGAACATTTTTATTACTTTGATCAACTAAATTTTCGGGAATTTCTCAATAACAAAATAATTGGGTACTTTAAATTATAATTCTGAAAAAAAATTATAATTAAAAAATATATTAAATTTGTATATTTACTAAAAATTTCTTAAAATTATACAGAAAATAAACAAAGTAGATTTAGCAATATATCAAAACGACGGCGTTGCACCTACATAATTGTTTCGATGCGGGCTATCCATATTGATCATGTCATTAAATGAATTCACTCTGGTTCCTCCGCAATTTTGCATTTTATTTGTTGATATTATTTTTTAATAACGAAAATTTGTAATTTCTGCAAATTTGATTTTAATATAATTAGCAAATAAGTTATAAAAATCATAATTTATAAAATAAATTAGTATTTTCATAAAATTTTCCAGAAATTCCTTGTACGAATCATCCAAATCATCATTATTCGAAATCGGTGTTAATTAAACCATTTAACGACTTGTACGGTTTTTGATAGATTTCGTCGGCTTCCAAGCGTCTTTCGGCCAAGACACTGCACTGACAGAATTTTATTGATGCGGGCTATCCTGATTGAATATATCCTTAGTTGGATGTACTCCTGTTCCTCCGCAATTTCACTTTTAAAAGCTTGACCGACAAACAAACAGTCAAAGGTACTTTTAAGATAAATATTATATGTCGCGTTCCCCTCCCTACACAACATTTCTGTAGGATCGAGCCCCCAGTCGCTTTCTGAGTTTAACGACAACTCATAAGACTTGACATTTGAATCATCACCCAGGAACGGAGGCGCCTCCTCCACGTATATCAACATGTTATATGCGCTTCGGAGCGCCATCGGGTTCAGACCGGTGACGGGTACTCCCCGACCGGTAGTATCAGTGTTTGAAGGGGTTGATGTCTTTATTCATTCTTTACATTCGGATTTATTTTGTATTCTTATGTTTAACTCATACTTTGTGCAAAGAGGGCCTTAACGAGACAAGCGACGACCAAACCGTGTGCCCCTGCATACTGCGTTCGATCTGCGCCATCTCCAAAAGGTTCTTTACATCGTTCGAACAATCTATTGTTAATATTTGTAATTAATCGTGTTCTGGGTTTTGAATACATTTAATAACTCCGATATTGATAAGTCTTAGGTCTTGAAAGGAAACCGTTTTAACTAACTACATTTACGAACCCGGAAATTAGTGCTGTCTTCGTATCTACTCTGATGAATGTTGACCTTATCGCTGACTTTGCATTTAATTGAATACGTTCTGAGACTACTAATGTTAATACTTCTCCCCATTTTTATTACACATTACAACACACACACAGTTATATCTTTATATATCTTTATAATTACAATTATTGTTTGATTGCTATTCATTTCGTATATGCACCTAATTACTTACCTCACATTTATTCCTATTAATTTATTTACTCGCTACTTATTGTTAACGAGAATTTTCATCCGTTGGAGCAGACTAAACGTAGTTCTCAAATTAGAATGTCACTTTAAAACTTGAATTAGATCATTTTACTATAGCAATTCACAGTTTAGACGTTTCATGTTCTGACTCCAACACATTAATGAAGACATAATCAGGACTTTAGCTATCTGAACCGAAAGGAGACTGAAAATTTTCTAACCGCATATATACACAATACTACAGTGGAATCTTTTGAAACTACTTTCTCATACTCCGCCTTTACAATCTTAATCAACACTCTCCGTGTGGTTCCAACCTCACGCACATACTGTTCCCAGATTAATTCTGTCGTCAAATCAATTTAGTCATTACTTATCAATTCAGTACTAAGAATCATATATGTTCCATTTTACTAATTACATTAATCAACCGTTAAAATTTAAATTTAATTGCTTTAATTATTTTCTAATCATAATTATCTGTATAAAACTTAAATCTAACCATTTTTATTACTTCATAACAATGGAATATCTCAATAAAAACTAGGCGTTTAAATACACGTGTATAATATTATCTAGTTATTCGTATAGTCATTAAAAAGAAAAAGAAATAACTAAAATAAAGAACACGTATGAAAGGAATGGACCAAAACAATATTTACATAATATTTACAAAGGCCTATTCGAACTGCATTCTGGCGAGTATTCCGACGCTTGACTCGAAACCTTACACGAAATCAAAAATTGACAATTTAGTGAAAGCTAATCTTGTGTACAAATTTAACTGTCATGGGTGTAAAAACTCGTTTTTATGGGGAAAAAGATCAGTGGGAGTACTAACAGTACCTTAAATGGTGCTCAATATTATTCTATTATTAATTACTTTTATTTGATTTCGATTAATTTGTCACGTACGAAGAAAGATACGATTGGATCACACCACTACGATTTGAGTGTACATCGCACGATAGTTTCATTTAATGTACAACATACGATGGGATAGAATTAAACACAGAACACGATTATATTCTTAGCATAACAGTACACTATATTCATAATAATAAAAGTACCTTAAATGGTGATCAAGATTATTCTATTATTAATTAGTTTTATTTGATTTCGATTAATTTGTTATGTACGAAAGGCCAAGAGGAAATATTGGCCGATTGTACTAACAAAAGAAGACTTATAGGATAAAATGTCCGCTCAAATCCGATAAATTAATTAATTATTTAAACTTTAATCGATTAAAAAATAAAAACAACACGAGAGTATTAAAAATATTTTATTAAATATCTATAACAATATACAGAATTCAAGATCTTATTTTCAAAAATATGAGCTATATCCTTGTGATTTTCAGGATATTATGTGACTGAGAAGCACCGTTCTTCAGTCCCAGTTAATTAAAAGATACATACATAATGAATTATTATTTTAATATATTATTAATTTATAATTAAATTATAATTATTAATTTATAAAGTTTAAATAAATATTTATTATAAATTTTTAAGAATAGTAACTATTCTAAAAACTTATCCTTAAGACCAACTCCTTTAATAAAACTATGG
Source organism: Girardia tigrina (assembly GCA_001938485.1). Taxonomy (NCBI): domain Eukaryota; kingdom Metazoa; phylum Platyhelminthes; order Tricladida; family Dugesiidae; genus Girardia; species Girardia tigrina. The sequence continues at coordinate 4,286 of MQRK01145263.1, read as the reverse complement.
ATTTCTTTGAAAGCTACGGCCAACTGTAAATTCGTAAATCCTTCAGATGAATTTCGCGGCTGAATTTTTAAAAAAATCTAACTACATCAATATTTAAAAATTTGTTACCTGAAATTTTAAAAAAAATCTAATAATTTTATTGTCTGCAATATTTCTTTTATATAGCGCAAAATGCACGCGTGTCTTACAAAATGAAAAATGAAATGCGCGTGGCTTAAGGTTGAATAAGCAAAATGAAATGAGTCTGGCTTAAAGTTGAATGAGAACGTATGGTTACCGCAAAAAAATGACAAGAACACATAGTGCGTAACCGAAATATAATAATAGATTTGATTTTATTTAAATAAGATTTTAAATTAATAATATATATATATATATATATATATATATATATAAAGTTTAAATTTATTTTAAATAAAATTATAAATAATAAATATAAATAAAATTTACAACAAAGACATAAAACCCAAATATAAATAATAAAAAAACAAAGGCATAAATAATAAAGTAAAATTCACACAATAAATTAATAATATTTACATAATTGAAATTTACAAAAACGAAAATAAAATAACAAAATTTACACAACAAAATTATATTTACATAACCTCAACATTCGTGGGGGCTGTGAAAGTATGGCCTCACAACTTAATGAATGTCAAGATTATAGATCACAAAATCAGTTAATAGTGTATTTTGTTCGGTGGTCTCTTGCTTCTTGGACGCCGGAATGTCCTCGATGCCCGTCGACACGGAATTGGTTCGTCCAGCTACCTTTCTGGCGCTGGCTCTGTTGAAAGCATCTATAATCGCTTGAATATCTTTCGGGTGAACTATGTACAGAATCTTCAGACAGCTCAATTGATGCATAGGGTTAATAGTGTCATTTAGAAAGTTTTGGAAGCCGTCGCTATTTGATTCGTCTAATAGGAATACCTCTAGTTTGGAAGGTATGTCAAAATCGAGATCTACTGCTGAGCGTAACTCAATTGTCTCAAGTTCCTCCTCCTCTGTGAAATAGTCTTCTTCATCATCAGTGATGTGAATAACTGTGGGTTAGGTATGTGACATGGAGAAACGAGATGACTTTGTAGGTGGTGGCATGTCGATCGACTCTACCCATGCTGAAGTCTTCTTCGAAGTCGATTGAGTCGGAATACCTTTTAATCTTGGGGTTGTTACTTGGTCGTCCTCCACAAGCCATGCGTCGATTGTAACTGACGGCGGGTAATTAATTTGCGGTGTTTCTTTCTTGTTGTTTGTCAAGATTTGCGTTGCTAAGAAATGATGTTCTTGCGTACTGAGCATATCCTGCATTTCGAAAACAGATATGTTCTCGACCTTTTGATAAATTGATAAGATAGTTTCCGCATCTTCCTTAGCTGTATGATATCCTTGTCGGACATCTATTCCTAGGACTTTACTGGCTAGAGCTACTAAAGATTAGAATGGTTTATCCTTGGTGACACCATATTTCTGGAACACTTTGCCGGCTGATGTTCACGGATACCAATTAGGGATTGAAGCGGAATAGCCCGCGCTTTAAGTTCTAGTTGGACATCATGTCCAACTAGGATATTTCTTTGTAACTGTCGATGAATTTCGGCAATTGAGTGATACTTATCCATTGCATCTCGTACATCATAATCTTTTATTCCATGGCAAAAGGAAACAAAGTCATGGATTCGTGATCTTGGGTGTACCAAGGTGTGCATAAGAATTATTGTTATTATCTGTGTAATATTCCTGTTCATTTCTATTGTTATTATTCTCTTGATAATTTCTATTATAATTGTTTCTACTGTTTCCTCTATAATTAGCTCTTGTAATTATCATTATCTCTATTATTATTTTTGTTATTGTTCTGGTAGTTGTTTTTGTAACTATCATTCTGATAGTTTTTCGTGGATCTGTTTCCTCGAACAAATCCACGTCGTGCATTAAACCCTCGTTGGTTTACTGCATCTTTTGGTGAATTTCTATCACCATTATATTTTTTATTATCTTGTGAGGGGTTAAAAGCGTACAATTCCTAGTTCAGCTTCAATACGCCTTGCCTTTTGTACTAAATCATTCAGATGAACAAAATCAACTATTGCTAAAGCAGCTTTTATTACTCGTGCACGCGACTTTGGATTTGATCGAGTATTAAATTGTCAACGTTGGTATTTCGCCCAAAGGCCTTATCAGCTAACTCTCTTAGTGCAAATATGTATTCTACAATATTTTCGTTATGTTTTTACGTGCGGTTTCTGAATGATCGTGTATAAAGTTTTGTTAATTCTGTGTCGATAACTAATACACTTCTGAGTGTTTTAATTAATTCATTAATTGACTTTATATTATCTTTCTTTATACTTGTATATGCTCGTAGTGTGTATCTTTTAGATATAGAAGCAATCTTTGTATCATTTCACCTCTGCCCAATTACATGCGACAGCAAGGTTCCTATAATTCTCACAGTATTTGTCAAAATGTTCTGTATTCCCGTTGTAAGGATCCAATGGTATATAGTCGAAACTTTTTGTCATTTTTCGCCCTAATGTGGGTTTATTATCTCTACAGTTATTTTCAATGTTTTCCTGATTGTCCTGCTTCTTTTCGTTATGTGTCATGTGTGTTTATATGTTTATATAAGGATATGTTGCACGAATATACAAAAAATAATTCATTTTAATTCAAATAAAGATAATTTAAATTCCAATCAACACAAAAAATTTTATTGGAAAAGAATTCAGTCAACAATATCACAATTTCTTCGAAGGAAATCCCGGAAAATTTTATAAATCACCTGAATCGAAACTTAAGCTCAGTTTGTGTTCCTGAAACTTATAAAAATTAGTATGCTCGATACCTTGCTCAATTTGGACAATTATTAAATGAATCAATTAGTTTTTTATTAAAATTCTCCTTTCAATTTAATTTTTTTATTTTAATTTGAAAAATATTTATTTTCGTGTGACTTTAAACTTAATAGAATTCAATTTATTTTAAATGCGCGACCAAGGAATTTTTCGTCCCGGTTCGCGGTACCAAATTTTGTTACGCACGAAGGGCCAAAAGGAAATGTTGGCCGATTGTACTAACAAAAGGAGACTTATAAGATAAAATCTCCGCTCAAATTCGATAAATTAATAAATTATTTAAATTTTAATCGACTAAAAAATAAAAAACAACTCGAGAGTAATAAAAATATTTTATTAAATATCTATAACAATATACAGAATTCAAGATTTTATTTTCAAAAATATAAGCTATATCCTTGTGACTTGCAGGATATTATGTGACTGTAAATTCTTAAATCCTTCAGATGAATTTCACGGCTGAAGTTTAAAAAAATCTAACTACGTCATTATTTAAAAATTTGTTACCAGAAATTTTAAAAAAATCTAAAAATTTTATTGTCTGCAATACTTCTTTTATACAGCGCAAAATGCATGCGTGGCTTACAAAATGAAAAAAGAATTCGCGTGGCTTAAGGTTGAATAAGCAAAATGAAATGCGCGTGGCTAAAGGTTGAATGAGAACGTATGGCCATCGCAAAAAAAATGAAGACGCACTATGCGTGACAAGAACACAGTGCGTAATGTTACGATAAGATAAATTCCATAACCCGCCGAGAACCTTTCCCCATACCTAACATCCTGCACATATAAGAACCTTGTTGAGGATTTATGAGGATAGTCAAACTCGACTATCTACAGTAGTGTTAAATAGGTTCTGAACGCAATGAAGCACAGGGCAGGAGAAGGGCTCTGCGGACGCTGTTCCGTGTCTTCCATTTGAACTCCAGCAAGCGAAGAAACCCTTTGAAAAACCCTGAGAAACATATAGAAATTAATTAAGAATTTTAGTTAATTAAAAATCTCACCAAGATGATTACGTACAAATCGCGAAAAATCTGCTGTTGTTGATCTTCGCGGTAGGTACGCGAAGCAGGGGAAAAATGCGGGTTCTCCACCACCCCCCCAGGGGGGTCGTCCCTAGCTACCGCGCGGTTACCATGGCAACGATCGCGATCACCTTAGTAACCCTTCTGATTGATCGATGGTTCCGTAGCAACGGTGGCGAACACCTTAGCAACGGTTCCAGTTCACTTGGAAACGCTTTTGATTGGTTCCTGGTTCCCTAACAACAGTCACGGTTACAATAGCAACGGTAGCAATTGTTGCGGTTCACTTAGTGACGGTAACCAAGGTCATGGTTCCCAGGGTAACGGTAACCAAGGGACGTTTTTCATTAGCAACGGATACAGTGATCCAAGGCGGTTGTAACCATGGTAGCGG
>MQRK01145262.1:0-13846 GCA_001938485.1 Girardia tigrina | reverse complement strand
TGGTAAAAAAATACCGTAATTATCATTTATTAGATTAAACAAATTTGACTTATAAAATTTTTTTGACTTTATTGACCTAATAAAATGTCAAATAAGAATTATAAATTCATTTAAATGGCATTTTTAAGCTTTTCAGATTAATTTATTTTTAATTTTGACTTTATGGCAAAAAATCGCCCTAATTATTACACATTGATTATTACGTCATTAATGTTCTGTTTGAAAAGTTTCACAGAGGTTGAGCATGAGATTAATTACTAAAATAAATGTTGAAAGATGGCGTTCAATATTGTTAATAAGTTCAAATGCCATATTTTTTAAATTTAAAATAATAATAATAATAATAGAGAAGACAACAATAATAATATATATATATATAAATATATAAATAATAAATTAAAGTATATATGCAGTAATAATATAAATGTTCTGCAACATCCTCCCGGTAAGCAGAAGGATTAAAGACAGATTTGTTTGCCCAAGGCCTCAGTGATGATTTGTTCTCAACTGTTTCCTTCAAGCAGAGAATATAATGTAAATATGCAAACACAAAAGAGATTAAATTTCATCTTTCAAATATATTTTCTAAAGATATGAATGCAAAATCAAATAATCGTTTCTGTTCAAAATGGAAATAATTTATATTATTTAATAAATTGTCCGTAAAAAATAGAATAAGATTCAGAGGCATCTATTAAAGTAACTGATATTGGTACAATATTCAATCTATTAATATTAAACCACTTGAACATTTGAATACTTTATAAAGACTCAATTGAATATCCTCATGTCACATCTTCATTAGCATATTTTTGTAAGATCCCATTCTATCTTTATTCACTAAAGTCGACATAAACCCGAACTTAATTGAAAAAACATAGCATAAAAATCAGCACTTTAATCCGCCCGTACTGTCGAATTACTAATGTTGTCCATGGGAATATCAGTGGTCAACCAACATTTGAAATGTACAAATACACATATTGGTTCGCTTTCCTAAATACTGTTAATTTGGAAGGAGACAGTTGTCTTTGTATAAGCGTCTGAGCCGACCTCTCACGAAATATTTCCTCTTTGTTGTTAATCAGCAACAAATAAACTATTATTACACATCGGTATTCTACAGTGTCCATTTTCCTGGGGCATTCAAATAAAAACAACACACAAACCCGCTGACGGAAATACAATTGGAGCGCTAAAACTTGCAATAGTGTCACCAATGCCACCAGATACCCCACAGTCCTCCGAGTGCAGCGCGAGCCATTTGTTCACGAAGCACATACGCAAAATCGGAACTGATACTAGTTTGAGTGAACTGCTCGAAACAAGAGTGTCCTTGATTATTTCTCCAAGAAAGACTTCACTCAAATATCTATCATTTCTAACGTTACTGTTAAAATATTATTTATGTAGAAATAAATTAATTATTTAAATATCCGAACAGAATTGAGTATAAATAAGCTATAAATTTTCATATAAAATGATCTCAACTTCAGAAATCTTAGAATTTTCGTTAAGAAAGAGTGACCGTCAATATATAAATCATAGAGAAAGGAAGGAAGAGAACGAAAGGGGAGAACGACAGGCCGGAGAACCAGTGGCCGGGTATTCAGCTGTGTCTGAACCAGTCTTCCACCAATACACAGCCCTACAAACTCTCTTTCAGGAGGATAAAATATTTTCTGGTTGACGAATGCTGCTAGAGAAGCATAACAACAGACTCATGTAAAATTATCCTCGCATTTTACCATAATCAAATATTTGCCAATTTTTATAAGAAACTAAATTGACAAAAATGTCCAACAATAATTAACAGAAATAAGCAACTTAATAATCAAAGATTGTTCTAATTTAGATCTCATATTAGCATGTTATGTTGATTTATTTAACCATGAGTATGAGCAAATGTGAATATAAATGACTTACATAAACAATGATTCTGACCCCCTGGGACTTGACCTGCTCGGGGATGTTCTTTAATCCGCAATTGTCCAGACTCAGGATCATCAATTTGTCACAAAGGGTCAGCTCCTCGGGAATATTGTCCAGATTTATGTTGTTCTTCAAATGCAGTTCCGTGAGCGAGCTCATCTCTCCTGAACATTATTACATATTACTTATATTAGAATTATTACTAGAACAACACTCAATTCAATGGTTCAATTATATACAATGTTTATATACAGATTATCATAATGTAATGTGGACTAGACTGAAGACAAATTCGCGTAGCGATGTACCAAAGAATCAGTTTGATGAAGCATCTACGGCGTTCTAGACTGATAAGATGCTAATGCATCGCTATCGGTCGTTCTCCTCTAGAAGAAGAACGACTTGACAATATCACCATGTGAGCAATATATGCAATTTTGTAATTATTTATATCAATTTACGAGACAATTCTGCTAGAAACTCTCGTAATTGCCTCGAAGGACTAATGCGAACAAAAATAATTGATGATAGGAAATCATTTTCGTCTGATAACGACATAAATGAACATTCAATTAAAACAAACAAATAATCCATTACATTATATGTATTTGTAACAATCGTGCAGTATCAGCTGCGAAGATTCTTATTGTTCTTGTTGTTCTACATTCTACAAATTATCAAAATTCAGATTCAATGTAAGCTTACAAATCGAAAAATAAACAACGAGTCTTAAATAAACATAGGGATAGACTATTCGAGGGGTTTCTGTGACTAAACGAAAACTGTTGACAGAAGCGTCATGATGTATCGGATTGACGAAGACCGGCGACCATTTTGTGGACAAAACGATCTTACGAAACTGGAATAAGACGACAAATGCCGATGATGGATGAGGGCCAATTCATGTTGCTTTGACATTTACTCCCCATTCACAACTAGCTTCTAAAAGCTGGATTTTACTCGTTTATGGCCACACGAAACACAACCCTTAAGAGATCTATAGATTACTTGTAACAAATTATCATAGACAGATTTACATTTATTTTAATATATATATATATATATATATTCAGACACAGAAAGACTTCCTATTTCCAATCTTCGCCAGATGGCCGGAAATACAAATGGCTAATATTTATAATTAATTATAAATTATAATTTATAATTAATTAATTATTTTATTGTTATTAAGTTATCGTTTCATACAACAAAAATTATTCCTCACAACAAGCAAGTTAAAAAGCCTCATTCATTATTTTTTTTTAATAAATTACTTTTATTATTTTACAATACCCAAAAATTTAAAAAATATCTTTGAAAATGTTGAATATCGAAGAAACATTCGCTTCTGTTTATGATAAAATGCCGGGAAGAGTTCCCTTTGATGAAGAAGGTCCACGCCTATGGTTACTCTTGACAACAATTTTCGCCAAGAAACATCAGAAAGGTGATTTGAAATGGCAAAGAAATATCGGAGAAACTCCAACAAATCGTGCAGTATGTTTATTGTCCCGTATTTAAAATATTTAAATCTTCCATCTCAAAATCAAACGAATATCAGTCCACAAATCCAAAATTGTATCAAACCCGTATAAAAGTCAGTATTTTCAGTAATAAGTTTCCAACTCCTTTGAGTTTATGCTTCAATCTAGTTTATCGACTTTTTGTAATACGACGTGTATTGGAGGGACATCTCGCTATACATGCAAGTGGATTCATGAGAATAGACGACCGGACAATGGTAGTGAAATTGCTGGACATACGGGAATTTGTAGAGGAAATGTAAAAATATGAGATTTAAAAATATTATAGATCAAATTGGGAAAGAGTGTCTTGTGAAGCATTATTGATTAAATCCCTTCATTCTTCAGTAATTGTCCAAACGAGTCAATCTTCCGCGTTGTAAAAGTATTCCATTAGCATTCGCGTCAGTTGATTACGAAGCCACCATTATTATATATAAGACAGGACAATTATTGACCATTCCTGACCTCAATATGGCAGTGGATATTTGATAATTTAAATGGGGTTCTTAATTTTAACTAAAACATTTGCCATTATTTTAAATGTTTAATAAATAAATTAAAATATCAACAATTTTATTATTAATATTATTATTTTTGAAAAAACTTACGGAGGATCCATTAAACGTCTAAAAGTTGAGGCGTTAATGCGTGACTAGAAAAAATATTTTCATATTAAATGTTTTTATTCTTACGTGTTTTCAAATGAAGACTCGAGGGTTTTTATTGTTTGGACACTTTAAAAATGGATAAACAAGAATAATTATGCGCCTGTTTGTATTAGGAAAACAGGATAACCCTCAACGTAAGAGAAGTCCAAGGGAATACGATTCTGGGACTGACAAAAAGAGCTTAAATAAATTAATAAAATGCCGTAAGTGATATAGGATCAGTTTATCGACGAACATGATCAATTAAACTCATTATCATTGCAAATATCGTATTATTAAAGAAGATTGAATGATATCAATAAGATAACATCTTTGCGTCAAAATGCTCAAATTAATTACTGATTTAGATCGAGGAATGCGTTACTGTCGCAGAATCGTCCCAAAAAGCAATCTTAGCACATTATAAAGATAATTAGTTCTTTTTCCTGATAAGAAGCCGCCGACTGAAGTGCGAAAAAGGATAGATGAAGACATGAGTACTCCGATTAAAGATAAATAAAATTGAATTAAAATTATTTAAAAATCATAGCAAATATTTCAACAATAATTAATTCAGTTTCAGTAATTTTGTCTCTAAAGTTAGTTAATTCAATTACGTCCGCATTTTTCAAATAAATTAAGATTAATGTATACCAAAAGGTGTATATTAACATCCGCCGATATGACCGAATCGCGCTATTGACGCTCTTGCACGCAACCGTCTATTTACATATACATATATACAATGTATATATATATATATATATTAAGACAATTAATTTCGACGGTATAACCGTCATCGTCAGGTCTAAAAAAAAATGAATTTTAAATCTGCTTATATAGGCAAGCAGTGATTATGTCATCAATGGATTATTGTGTCATCTAAACACGCACAATAGGGTTTTTGAGAGACCGTTTGCACATTAATCTTAGGATCTAAAGACCTGATATAAAGTGATTCACAGGCCACCCTCTCCCAATAGTTTTTAAAACGAGAACACAGAATGTTAAAATCATTTATGTTTATGTTTTCATTCGACTTACAACCCTTTCTGTGTTCTGCAATATTACTCCCACCTACCTTCATTGGTGTAATATTGTCGGTTATTGCCGCTTCCGGCGATTTAAGGGTTAAAGATACCGGAAAAAGCATTTCTCAAATAAATTTTAATGCACAGATGAAAATTGTTATATATATATATATATAACAATTTATATTAAATCGCCGGAAGCGGCAATAACCGGCTTCCAGTATTTGTTATTATAGTAAAACCCCTCTATAAAGTTCCCTCTGTATAAGATAAAATTCACTACAAAGAACAATATTTTTTTAAACACCCTTAAAAAATTATTTAGAACTTAAAAGAAAAATACAGGCAGAGTTTTTCAAATACAATATTTAGTTTGTCATGTGAAGAAATGAAAGCTAAACTAGAAAATTTCTCGGTCCCAAATAACTCGTTATAGAGAGGTTTTACTGTAGCTCACCGAAACCAACAATTGACTGTGCTATGTCTACTGTAACAAGCGTTACTAAAGAAGCGTGTTTATAAATTTTCTCGTTTTTATTTCCAAGTTATGAGTTTTTTCTAAAGAATCACTTAAAAACGTATTTGACGTTTAGGGTGCAATAGCCCCTTAGGTAAGTGGAGGTTAAATGAATATATTAGATATTTACAATACAAAATGTGCTTCTTACAGAGTGGAATCTAAAAGATTCCAAAGATAGAGGCAAGTTTCATCTATTACCCCACATTAATGGAAAATGTTTTAGAACCTTGAGTTTTATTTCAGTTACTGTTACTTTTTTATTATTTATAAATATTGATTTGATATACACTTTTAAAAATATTGAATTAACATGTTTTAATTGATGTAATTGTAAATTGTCCTTTTTTCTTTTAAATTTTATACATGATTTTTGGATTTCTGAATTTAGCTAGTTTTTTAATTTTTGAAATTATAATATTAAATTTGAAAATTCTAAATAAATGATTTGGAGAGATGAAATATTTATTAAATCCTTATAATTATTATTAATAATTGCATAATTATTATTGCCAGTACAATTATAATATTATTTGCAAACAGTATTAGAATATTCAAACAAATTATTGTTATTTATTTCAATGGAGGAATCTCTGAAATAATTGGCATATTTTTTAATTTAACTCCTACATGTCCCGGGATCGCAGAATCTCATTTCCGATCAGCACATACAACACACACAGCCAACATTGCACGAGGACCGCCGGGCCGACCCACTGATCCAACCGATTCTTATCAATCCAAATGATCCTTCTGATCTGACTGATCCTAGCGGATCAACGCCACACATTCAGCCGATATCACACCAGTGCGGATAAAAATTATTTCAAGCGTAAAATTCTAACATTCCTTTCTGATGGATGTTAGAGATTGTTAAAAATTTAATTAAAATGTCTCTTGCTGAAATGGTAATTAGTTTTCTGTTTGTGAAATTTAGAATGAAATCGCCGTGCAAATATTTATTTCAATAAAATTTATCCTTTCTCTAATAAATAATAAAATAATGTATATGTTTTCCGTAAAACGGATTGAAGTTAGAAACAATGAGATTAATAAAAACATGAGCATTATTTTTGGGTGTAAGTAACTAATGAACGAAACTGCCACCAAATGGTGAAGTCTCGGTAAAGAATAATCAACAGAATCCATACCTATCTCCGGAGGAATGATACGCAAATCATTTTCTGCCAACCGCAATTTTGTCAAGGATTTCAGTTTTCTGAATATTAAATATAATTATCAACAAAGTATTTATTAAAATCATACAAAAAAGCTTTTAAATATAAGTTCAACAAAATGATTGTAGTTGAATTAAAAATAATCACTGAAATGTGGTCATTCTTTCATTATATGCTTATACATCTCTGATACCCTTGCAACCTTGTAATCTCATTGCCAGCCCATTCCACTTCGCCTAGAGCCGAAATTGTCTTTACGTGCGTCGCGTAGATTTATATTAAAAACACGAATGATCGCAGATAAACGAGACAAAGATAGATTGAAAGCTGGTCAATCATACAATTAAAAAAAGTGGCAGAAAAAGTAAATTTGCTTTCGACAATTAAAGTGTTAAACGACTAAAATAAGGACAGTAGATTTACGATGGTCTGTAAATATTTCATTATCCATATATTGAACATTACATATCTCAATAGTAACGACCATAATCATCATGTACCGATGATGGAGCAAGTAAATAATTTCTTTTCTAACGTTTTCACGTGTGTGGAATGTTTGGTATGACGTGTCCTATGTTGTCTCTCCCAAAAATTATTGCCGAATTTATAATAACCTTTAAATGGGTTAAAGAAATTTAATTAAATTCAATGGAAGTTAAATTTACTTAATATGTATTAAATAAAAATAAATTAATGGTTGTTTAAATAAACAAATTCGGCAGTTATTTTAAAAAGATGTTTTAGAAAAGATTCAGAAGATTGAAAAAGAAACATTTCCATACAAAAGAAGATCACGGACTTTTATCTCATAAATCAATGTTTACCACGTGAAATTTCGACTTCTTCCAACATCACGTCATAATATGCTTGTTAGATGATACTCAATTTGGTATATTGAAAGGCATCACTCCTCGAGTTAAACTTAAGTCGAGTTTGCATAGACGCCGTCTATGCAAACTTCCTTATGATTGCCATGTTTAGAGGTACGCCATTTAACCAGATACTAAATACCCCATAAAAACATAAAAAGGATAAAATTTGAAGACCTTTTGTTATTAGACAGATAATGTTTTAAGAACGAAAATTTTAACAATAGATATAACATCTTAATTATCGATATGTTTTGAAAGTCTCAGTCAAAATTTGTGAAATCATCAAGAATATTTTATTTAATTATTTTCATTTAATTTTGCCATTTATTATAATGGAAAAAAATAAAATTAAAATGCTCACCCGATGGTGATTGGTAAACTTTTCAATTCATTTGTTGTTAAATTTAAATCTGTAAGATTCTGTAGGTTACCAATCTCGTCTGGGAGACTCTCTATTTGATTATCATCGAGTTCCAGGAGGGTCAGAGAGGTCAACTGACCTATGGTTGAGGGTAGCTTCTGTAATAGATGTGATAATTGAATGATAGCAATCTCCTTGATCACAATTACCTTGATGTGATTGGAACTCAAGTGGAGTTTCTGTAATTTGACAAGTTTTTCTATTTCTGGAGGAATAGTACTGAGTTGATTGGAGCTCAGGTCGAGTTCCACAAGAGACTTCCACGAAGCGATATCTAAGATGACAGAAATAGGTAAAGAGACATTCTCTCAAATATTCTTTGAATTAACAAAATGCTCATAAAACCTTCAAAAACAGTTGAAGACAAATATAACTACAACAATAGATTCTAGAATTTACATAGATAACATTAAAACATAATTATTTTTTGTTTGAACTTATTAAATATTTATGAAACAACACTTTTATGTAAGACAATCGGATTTTATAAATGATAATATTTATAAATTAATACTTTGACAGAGTTCTCATGAACATTGAAACAAAAACTGTTGATTTTGGTTTTAATGAATAGAAATAGCAGTAGTGCAAGCGGACGGGGGACAYCATGTCCTTAAGAGACACAATAAAGAGGGACACGATCAACTGAGGCGACTCGCTCGGTCAGATCCAGTACCCTTACCGATCCATTCAAACCAAATATTTACTAATTTCAACGAAAACAATCTTCTGGRGTGYCTGTYGAATATTGTCCATAGACATTGTCAAGAGCGTATTCGATAGCCATGATGAATACTAATTCGTACATCCGATCTTGGCCAGCCTAGATGTTGTCATCAAGTCCGCTAATGGACCCTCGAACAAACAATAATGCACAATTAAAACAAGACAGCGATCTTTATTTGAGACATTCTCTTATCAAAACAATGCTAATGACCGTCTCCAGTTTCCATTACGCATTGTTATCATTGTTGTTAGACCAGTGTCGAGGTTTGTCCGGACAGTCTCTGTCACACAAACCATCATCATTATTATTAGATATATTTTAAATATTAATTATATTATTGTTTAGGAATGGCACTTCTCTTTGTTTGATCAAATACGTTACTCATGTATATGAGGAAAGAAAATTACTCAAAATGATCAGTCTGAGAGATTGCATGTAAGAGAACAGTGAAGCTCGGTCTGCAAAATTAGGTATGAGAAAGATGTTCAATAGGTTGTTTCGGCGATTCTTAACGACTTTGACGATAAAATGAAGGCAGAAGGAAGTTTAAGAAGAAAGGATTGAACCAATCTTTAAAGGTTTAGGGATAATAATTTCAGTCTTCTGACAAAAATTTTGAATGATAATTGGACCTCTTTAAGTCTATATTTCAAAATATAGATGATAATCCAAAGAAAGACCTTCAAAGGTTCTAGCACCTAGAATCACAACTTTTATAAAGTTAACTGTGTTTCAGGATTTGAAGGGCGTATTGAAGATTGTTCTTATCTGTACAACCATTAACCCCCAAAATTACATATACATTCGCAATAGAAAGGTTCATTGACGACCCATGAATATTTCAATGTCCATATGTCCAATACAATACAAGAAGCAATAGTAAAACCCATATTTGTGGAGCTAATTCATCCACCACACAGCCGTCAAAATCATAACTATGATTACTATTGTACATATTATTCTGTTGTCCAAAACACATTGTCATTGATATACCAATATCTAAGTCTTATTGATTGGAAATACTTGAAGCTATTTACCAAAACAGTTGTATCAATACATTCATTTGTGAGTCAGAATCGTATCTCGGATGCACATGGTTGAAGATGGTCTACCTATAATCTCTGTATTGAGAAAGACACGTCTGATAAACCATAACTTCTCAAACATTGAGTCAGATAGATCATAGCAATGGAATGAAGGTACAGCGAATCCGTGATACCAGGAGACAATGTGGTAACCAAGCATCTTGTCAAGGAAGTATTGATAAATACAATTCTATTTCAGCAATCTAACATTACAAGCAATGGATTTAATTTAAATTAAACTTTGGAGTAAACCGAACTCTGAAATTATTTTTATACCATTAATCTGTGACATTTGATTAGGAATTTACAGAAGTGTAGAATCACAAAGTAAATAGTTTTTTTAAATTGTAATGTTTAAGATGGAGGAAGTTGAAGATAGTAAATAAGGCCAATGCGACATCCTTGTTCTAGTTCTGATTACAGGGGTCAGAGAAGCCAGGGATAACATTCCAACTACCACCATTATCTTTATCGTCCCTTATGGCATTAATGCCAATACAACTAAAAAACTGGCTCATTCAGTACCCCAAATAAAATCACCCTGTGACAATTATCTAATAATAAATAATAGTAATATTAATAATGAAAATGAAAATGAAAATAATTTCAATCTCCAAGCATCGTCAGGAAACTGAAAGATAATTACAATTTCATCGAATCTCATCTTTGCACTTCTATGGCTAAAATAGTCCTACAAAAAGTACAGATTGTCTGAATTTTAGAGATTGTTCACTGTATAAAGAAATATAAAATATACACTTGACATTAGAATACAGAGAAGCCGTATGTACAGATGTTAGGAAATGTAACTTTTATTTTAGCTTACAATATCGGTGACACTTCAACAAGAATTGTGTTTCATGCTTGCACCTGAATTTTCTAAGATTTCCTACGTGAGTCGACACGGTGTACAAATGAATGAAACAAATGTTAGTTCTTGCTGAACACCAATAATTATCAAAAAGAATAAATGGTAACTTATTATATTAATATTGAGATACAACATTTCCATTCCTTTAACCTCAGAATCTCTTCATCTCAGTATACAAAAGTATACAAAAGTATACATACTAACAAGACGCATAATAGGACAAATTCTTTCGCATTTCTCTAAACTGAGACTTCTTATGATCGGTATGTAACAGAGGAATTCAGAATTCTGGCATTAATTGATCTTATTTTATAAACCAAACATTAATTCTAATTAATATTCAGTACGACATGATGTCTTAAACATTTACAGACACATCTAACTTCAAATAATAATAATTCACATGATTTATGAACAAGTCCAAGGTGTCATTCGTACACATAACAACGCGCTCCAAAGATCATAGTCATAGGGACAAGAGAGTTCAATTATAGTGATCTCAAGCTCATATAGGATTCAGAATGATTGTTTTTTAATAAGTGAATAAGATGATATTAATACATAAATTAATATCAAAAAGAATCAAACACGTGTTGACCTCCACAAGATGGATAGATTATATGAGTATATGTTGATTACATTGCTTAACCTAATCATCACACTAAGTTTAAATAATTTTTAATACGTTAGGTTCTTTATCTTTACGCTTTACCCTTCTTTCAAGGACATGACCACTTGGTGTGACATCTTTCGATATAAACTATGAACTGCTTAATGGGACGCAACACGATTGTCAGCTCTAATCAATGCAACGTGAAGTTGTACTATTTTATAAGATGATGGTTCGTCCTTTGAAAATAATCATCAATAATAATAATAACTTGGATTATCTTAAATCTTTATGTACGAGTTGATAATGTTGTAAATATTCATCTATTTTCGTAATGGAAACAAGGCCGAAGAAGCTGATCGAAGGTGTTAACGGCCAGACCTGGTTACACGAGTAACAACCATTTGAAACACTTACTACAGAATGTGCCATTCTGTAAAATTAATTTTAAATAATTCTTAAACAAATTTTAGTATAAATATAAATGTATTAAATTTAGCAATTTAATTTCTTTCATTTTAAATGACAGATAACGACAAATTGTCCGTGTCATGAAGCTTGACATGCACTACGACGAGGTTCGCCGATAGAGACCGCTCGAGTTTGGTGGAAACTAGGCGGATAAGCATTGGCATCTGCCCCTGTATTCTGTTGCCATGTCCTGCCACTGTCACACATCATTAATTGGCATGTCAAGTCATCATCATGCCACTTTCTGCACTTCTTATTATTTCATTCTAACAATTTATGCAAGTCTTATAAATTCTATTTCTAAACTGAAAATATTACGATTCCTTTAATAAAAGAAAGATGTAATATAATGTGAGATAATTCAACAAGATCGACTGGGAAGTTAACCCCCTTAAGACCATTGGATTCCCGCTAATTATCACACAAAAACGTTCTTGGTGGTTATCGAAAGAACGTGAAGTGACCAACCGATTATAACTGTATATATATTATTCTATTTTGTCGGGCCATGAAACTAGTGCCATCTAACCTTTCTTACAACTCGATTTCATGAATTAAGAATACATTAATGTTGTCACTCTTGGCGCCAAATAGAAAGAATAATATATGAAGATAATCACGAAGATCATTGAATATTATTCACGAAATAATAATATTATAAATAAATCATTTTCTGATTACTTAGATACTATTTAGAAGTAACTTAAAGAAGCAAGAACCTAAGCATGTTAAGATAATTGCTATTGTTGCATGAAGACACCTTCATAAAATTGCGTATAGTCTCTAAGGAAGAACATATTGAGAACAGTGAGGACTCCAGCAAATAATCAACAACAAAATCTTTTACCAAAGTCTTCCATAAATCATATTTTCATTCTTTGTCACTCTTAATATTTTTTTCCAATTGCTAACGTTTTTAATATTACTTTTATTGTCTGACTCTCAAGAGTATTAATATACTACGTGAAATAATAATACGAATCTGTTTGGAAAATAATAAAAAGCAATGTAATAAAACTTTTTGAATTAAAAAACTCTATCAAAAAGAATGTAAATATATGTAAATTCGACGTTATATTTGAAGGCAATATGCTGGTAGTGATGAATAACTGTCCTATATTTATAAAATGGAAGGTGTTTGAGGTTGATCGCAATTTGGTAACGTCAAAGGGTCTTCATTTTCAATTGGGATTTTTTCATTTTTAATTGAGATTTGATATTTTTGAATGATATTTGATGATTTAGATTGGAGATTTTCGATATAGGTTTATGTTTTTATATTTGATTTCAAACGATTTGTTATTTTGAAATAAATTATAATTATAATTTAAAGTATACACTTAAATGTATGAATAATGAATAAATAAATGAATTTATTAATAAAAATGCAAAACAAATTATAAATGAGACTGAGATTTATAGAAAGAGACTCTCAATAGTTTCGTGTATCCAGATATAAATATTATATGATTATGGGGCTCATTTATCGCTTGGGGTCATTATGATAAGCATATACAAAAGGTTATGATGATGTACATCGATTAAGTTATTGAATAAAAATGCTTATCAAAATCATTAGTGGAGAAATTGATCAAAGAAACAATGGATAAATTATTTTATAAACAATCTAAAAATTAAAAAAGAGCCTAGTTTAAAACACGTTAAAACTATTTCGTACTCCGAAGGATTTAGACAACTTAAACGTTCAATTTTAAAATGTGCAAAGAATTATTTAATTTAATATTAAAATCGTAAATATATAATATGAGGGGTTAATTTTAAATTTTATCTCGCCTGAATAGTTTATTATT
This sequence comes from Girardia tigrina, assembly GCA_001938485.1. Taxonomy (NCBI): domain Eukaryota; kingdom Metazoa; phylum Platyhelminthes; order Tricladida; family Dugesiidae; genus Girardia; species Girardia tigrina. The sequence continues at coordinate 147 of MQRK01145262.1, read as the reverse complement.
TTTTTAATTTAAAGGGTAAAATATTTTTATGTTAATTTGCTTATAAAATATTTTAAAAAATTAAAAATCATATAATAAAAGAAAATCATAAAAAAGTAAAATATTTATTTAAAAATAAAAAATATCTTTAATGTATCTAAATAATAT
>MQRK01145226.1:0-13731 GCA_001938485.1 Girardia tigrina | reverse complement strand
CGGTAGAATCTCTGCCCAGTCCGAACTTCTTCTTTCATGCAATGTTGCATTTATCAATTCTCTCACTGTACGGAATTGTCGTTCAATTTGTCCGTTTGTGTTATGATAATATGGGCTGGAGAATCTAATTTCAAAATTCTGATTCTCTGAGAACTCTTTCATCTTTTTTAATTCAAAAACCTTACCGCAATCCACATTCATCGCCTTGGGAGAACCAAATTTCAGTATCCAATTCTGCATTATTCCTTTTATTATCGATTTTTCATCTTGTTTCGATATTGCTAATAACGTAATGTATTTACTGAACTGATCAAGGATGCCTAGAATATACTTCTTTTTCCCAGAAGTCTCCTTCAACGGTCCACAAATATTCACATAAATGCATTCAAAAACCTTGGCAGCTTCTAATTTTATCGTGTTCTCTTTTGTTTTTGCCGTATATGTTTTATACTTTTGGCATGATTCACAACTGCGTACAATCTCTTTGACGAAAAGGTTTTAAATTAATTGGCTCCCTTCGTCCTAATATGATGTTTTGTTAAACTGGTACATCCGATATCCCATTTGTCAGCCATGAATACCTCTGCCTGATTCTGAATGACCTCTAACAGTTTTAAATCTACTTTACCTATGCAATCTAACGTTCTTTTTAATCTCTCTCCAGGCCTTATCACCCTGCCGAATTTCGTCTCGATGTTACACACACTTCCACGTGCTTCCCTTGATACATTATTGTCTTGAGATTTGTTCCTTGGTATGGAATCACCGAAAATTTTCATGAATACTATGCCTCCTATCAGTTCCGGAACCATAATCTTCACAACAATAAGTGGTATTGCTTTTCTTGTCTGACATATATCTACTTCTACCTCTATTTTACCCAATACTTTCAATTTTTCATCGTTGGTACCTCTCAAATTGATATCGCATTTTTCTATAACCAAATTATTCAAATCTTAATAATACTTCTTACTCTAAACATTAACACCTGCTCCAGTATCCAACAAACACTCCCACTGTTTCCCATGAATTTCCACTGTAATGCTCGGACGCCCCTGCATTTTACTATAACATATCTCGAATTTCTGATCCTCAATCAACGCGTTAACATAGAATACTTTGCTCAAAATTCTTTTTCACAAATTCATAGACCTATTTCATCGTTCATACATCCAGCTCGCATCCGAATCCGTGGGAATTATCTTCTAAGATCAGTGGCATCCGGCTCATACCAACTCCTTAATTACCGGAGCCCAGTCGTTTGGGTACGGATTATCGTTTTTTTCTTTATTATCATCAAATGTGCGTTCTTCATCTTCTTTCATTGTGTTGATTTTAAATTTTCAATCATTGTTCTGCATTCTCGATCTTTCATTTTTGTAACCATTATTCTGTCTGCTAGAGTTCACTAAGCATACCGCTGCTAGATGCCCATTTCAGCCACCTTTTTCGCAGCGTATCTCTGGACATTGAGTTCGCCTATGTCCCTTTTTTCCGCACAAGAAACAAACCAATGGCTGTCTGTTAGGACAGTTTCGACTGACGTGCCCAGTCTCTTTACAATTCCAACACTGCACAGGTCTTCTTTGTTGGCAATTTCTGCTGAAATCTCCTGGTTGCTGATAAATATAGCATTTGGACTCGGTTGATTCCACTCTTGAGAGTTGTTTTCTCGGCTGAGTCTGATTTACCCATTTTTTAGTTATCTCAGGAGCCCTGCTGTTTTGAACAACATCTCAATAACTTCGGACAGCATTGATCCTGCTCTTCTTTTCGGGGTTTATTTCGTCTACGAGTGCAACGAACTCAGATATTTCCTTGGCACTTTTTAATTTCCGTAATTTAATTTCATGAACAACATCTTCATCATCAATGCAATGAATTAATATTTGAGCTTTTAGCTCTTCTTCCTCGAGTCTATGTGAAAACGCATTTTTTACCAACCGGTCTACTTTTTTGAAAAAGGTCTGTGAGCTATAAGCACCTTTGCGATAACTCAACACTTTTTCCCAATCCGTCGCGGCTGCTCTCAGCTTCTCAAACGCTAGTCTTTGCCGATCCTCAAAATTATCAGCTTTACCAGATGTGTTCTCATATGCTTCCAAGAGATCTTCATGTATCATGGAGTAAATACATGTTTGTCATTTCTTTTAATTAATTTCCGCTGCTTCAAAATATCTTCTGCAGCGAGAAATAAATTTCTCAAGGTCTTCTCCAATCTGGAACATGTAGGGAATCAGTCGGTTCGTGATGGAATCTGCTAGCGCTGCCACCATGTTAGGTTGGGAATTATCTTCCATTCTAAATCAAAAAGAAATTAAAACTTGCAAAATTTATTAACTACCCCTGGTTAATTTTTTTTATTTAAAAAAAATTCATTTTTTATTTTCTTTTTTTTAATTCTATTTTCCATTATTTTTTTTAATTTTGATTATAATTCGAAATTTTTAAAAACCAAATTCTTATTTCCGAAAATTAAAAAATTAACAACACTCTCTTACAGCAATAAAGAGATATTTATTTATTTTGATTAAAATGAGTCTTTACAATTAATTTTATAGCAAATATACTAAAAATCTTAAGTAACTTAAACCAAAAAATAAATTAATACCCTAAATTAAATTATTATGAATAAATTTAACCCTAATCGTCTCAAAATGAGACTATGAGTCCCATATGAAATTTAAACTTAATTATTTTGATTATTTATACTGTATTTCCGAATTTCATTTTTGGAATTTTTTTTAAAAATTTTACTTTAACTAAAAAATAAGTATTTGTGAATTTAGAGTCCATCATGATATCAAAATTAACTTTCTAAAAAAATATTACTCATTTCACCACGATGTCACTCACAGTCACATAGTACATAATACAAAGCCAGACAAGTACGAATGAAAAGTCTTGTATATGGGATAGTTGTAAAAGCTATCCTTTGAAAGGAATCTCATACCTTGGAAAAGAAGGCCATAATAGAACTCAAAATTTAGGACAGAGATGCGTTGAGAAACTGTGCACACTATTTCCCTACAGTATCTGGAGAATCATACTCGATAATGTTTTACAAATTTTGAACTGGCCAAAAGTTTACTTAAAATAGAGTTGAGGTCAGTTGGATGTCAGTCGGAAGAACAAGAGATGCATTCCGCCAGCATTTTATCAAAAAGGCAGCGAGAAGTAGAAAGCAACACATTTGACTTTAGGAAAAAGACTACATGGTAAGCTATGAACCAAACAAAAATAAGACTGTTCTAGTATTATCAAGAGCACACCACGATGCAGTAATTGATGTGAATAACAAAAACAAATCTCAAATAAACATGTTTGATGTTGATGTTTTAAATGAAGTGAAACATTCATTTTCTATAAGATGTACTTCCACCAACATGGAAGTTGAACACCATCCAGATATATCAACTAAATGTGATAGTTAACGCCGGTGTCACATGCTAAAAAAGCAGAGTTTCAAAGCAGTGTTACAGCTTATGCACAAACAATATATGCACTAAACACTCGATATAGATGATCATATGCAAAATTTACTTTTTCTTATTTTTTGAATGTATTTTAAATACTTTTTATATATTTTATATAAAAATTCAAAGTTAAAAATATATGGACTATGTATAATATTTAATGTTTATAAAAAATATACAATTAAAAAGCTATATATTTTGGATAAAAATTAATTTAAACTAAAAATAAAAAAAATATTACTTAAATTATTTTCATGATTCTCATACGTGAGTGTGGATCACATCATTGTATTATTTGTTATAAAACAGGTGAGATGATTGGGGTTTAAAAAAAATCTCGATTTTTCAAAAAAAACAAAAGGTATGTAATTTCAAAAAATATTTTTTTGCGATAATATATTTAGGCGGTTTTACCGTCTTCTTCAGATCACTGATTTCTAGCATTTTTACTGCCTAATATATTTGACATAAATGATTATGCAATCTATTACGCACAATTAATTGAAATCTCTTAAGAAATTGGTTTAGAGTGCCGTTAGAACATTTATTTTAGGATCTCAAGACCTTATTGACAAAGCTTCAAACGACACTCTCTCCCAAAAATTTGTAAAATGCTTACACATTATTTTGAAATTATTTATAATCAAATCACATTCAAGTTTTCCAATGCTGAGCAATATTACTTTTACCCCTCTACAAGCGTGTTCTTCTGGAACCAGCATTGAACTGTTTGTTCATTCGTGTTTCATTGATAAAAAATGATTGATATTGCAATAGATTCTGCCTCTTTGAGTTATATTTCAAACTTGTATAAAAGAGTATAAAATATCGTTAAATGAAGGGTAGGAACAAGATTGTTGTTACAAATAAGTAGAAAGTAATATCCCATAAAATAGAGAATCAAATTATTTTTATTTAAACAACAATAACTGAAATATAACTTAATCCTTTTTTGTATAACTTCTGATCACAATGAAATTTGATAAACCCTTGAGAATACTTTAAAAAGTAGTTGTTATTTGAAGATCTTCTCCGACATACATAAAAAATTTCTATCTAAATATGTAATATTTTGATGTTTTTATTAATAATTAAAATTCAAAATAGTTTTAAGCATCATGTTTGTCGTCATACTTAAGTAAAGATTTATTGAATATTACAAGTTGTTTTCCAGCCTAGCATGTCAAAATGTTGCGTATCCGAAATTTCGTAAACAAAAAATAGTTTTTTTTCAAATATTTTATCGTAATTTTACCCTCCTGATATGAAATTCAAATTTATTAAGATTCAAAAAAATCATAATTTAAGATTCCATGATGGAAATCTCTTTTCCTTAGAGAAGCAAATTTATTCTAAGGTAATATGGAGATGTGTGCAACATGTCAAAGGAAAATGTTCAGCCCGGTGTCACTACATCAGTGATGAAGTTATTATTGTTTTTTCAAATAATAATCATACTCCTGATTCGACAAATGAAAAATAATTTTTTATTAAAGATCAAGCAATAAATACCCAGAACACAAGTCAACAAATAATATTGGAAATGTCCGTTTGAGTTCCTTCAGTGACTGCTGCACAATTACCATCCATAAAACTGAAGAGTAGGATGATACAAAGAAAAATGTTTCAAACACAGCATTTACCGGTAAACCCACTATATTTGAACGATTTGAGAATCGATGCCCCATACAATGTAACATTTAAGAATGAATCCTCTGTATTGCATGACAATATTGATTCAATTAACCATATTCTAATTTTATCAACATAATAAAATTTGGATCTTATATCTGAAGATGAACATTGGTATGTTGACATTACATTTAAAGCAGTGTCCTATTTATTTCATCAATTGCATATATTAAAAACACCAATATGAGTTTTCACAATTTTATTTTCATCACAATTTGAACTGTTTTTTGAACAATTCTCAGCAAAACTTTCATAATTTTACATCTTGCTACATTGATAAATTTTTGTTAATGTTTCTTGTTAATAAACAATTATTCGAACAAATGTTCATTTTAAGTGATTTTCAGATTTTATTTTTAAAGTTCTAATTTTATAATTTTGGTAATAATTTTATCTGAATATTAATTTAATTTTAAAAATGATTTTATTTAAAGAAAAAACATTAATTTAATCAATTTAAAAATTAGTTAAAAATTATTTACTTTATTTAAATTTTTGATATTAAAATTTGAAATGATTTAATATTTTAAAAGTTTTTTTAATATCTTATGTTGTAATTTAAAATGCAAACTATGCTCGAATTCATTGAATGATCTATGATCTATTCACTGCGAACATCCAAAATATCAATTTTCCATCTGGGTGGGAGAAACACATTTCCAAATTCTAAACTCAACATACAAAATTCAACATACCAATTTCAACATGCCAAACTTAAAATATTCCTCAGAGCATACAATTCAAGGAATTAAATATAATAATGTACTACCCTCCGTTTTTCTTTTACTCACCAACAAAAACGAAGAAACGCATATACATGCATTAACTGTCTTGATAACTTTGATACAAAATTTATGCCAAATATATAATATGTGGGATTATGAAATGAGTGCTATTAAGGCCTTTGGTCAAACATTTTGAAGGTTGGCATCGAGCATTTAACGAGCTTTTGGTTCCAAATCTTCCAAATATTTGGCGTTTTACTGATGTACTGAATATTGGTAGTACAGTATATTGGTTGACAAGAGCAACCTTTAGGAAGGAAAAATATAGGGACAATGCACAAAGATTATACTGGATAGTAATGGATTTATAAATGTTAAAAATGTTAATAGTTCACGAAACTATAGAAAACAGTAGAAATTTGATTTTAAAGCAAATTTAATAAATGAATTTTGGTACAATGATTAAATTGAATTAACGAGAAAAAAATTGTTTAAATTGGTGTGTAATTTTTATTAATAAAATTATAGTGTGCAATTATGATTTCTAATCCTGAATCAAACATCATCGAAGATAATGTCAATTCAACTAACATATATAATTAGCAAATGAATCTAATACGCACAGCTTGAATGAAGTTTGAAATGAATTTTCACAAATATATTTTTTTGAATATATTCATTTTTCTATAATAATTTATAAAATACTTTTAAAGAAGAATAAATATATTTATATAATTATATAAAATTATTATTAAATTTATTACGATAATAATTTTTTTATAATATTTCCTCTAAAAGAAAAAATTAATGTTTTAATAAAATTAAATATAAAAGTAATCATTTTTTGTCTGAGAAATATAATTAAAAATATCAATTGAAATTATTTTTATTGCCATACAATTAGCAAATGTTCGATTTTTAACATTTTTTTGAAAACATTATTCATTTTCTAAATTTTTTTATTTTATTTTTTTTACTCTCAAGATATCTTTAAAAGATATTTGTTTCAAAATTCTTTTTTAAAAAATAGTTAGAAGGTTTTAAATTTTAAAATACATAATCAAAGCTTAATGACATAAATTAGACAATTAACTAAATTAAAAATAAAATTAAAAATAATTAATGATGTTTTTTACTTATTAAAAAATATGAAAAAATAAAAGTCGATTCGAGAAAATTGATTTAACTGTAACGTTTTTATTTTAAAATAATTTGAAAACAGTTATTTATTTGTTTATTATTCATTTTACAGGGGTTTTCAAATTAATATTTAAAATATTTCATTTCTGTATTAACAATAATGTAAAGTAATATTAACATCAGTGGAAAATTATACTAACAATAAGTTGAAAAATATAAAAGAGATAAAGCAGCGTTAAATTGAAACGAAATTTTATTATGATAACAATACAGTCAGCCAAATGAATTCTTTCCTTGCTATTGCTTTTTCTAACCAGGATATAACCTGACGATAAAACGTCAAGCATTCTTCGGCAAAATTAGATGAAAGGAATTGTTAACACTTGTATAATATAATTGCCCCTGTGTAAATTGGGATTTTATCGAAAGGAAAAAGATGGAAACTCCTAGGTCATCAGTAACACAAAAGAAGGACATAAAGACGATTATGGAGAAAATTCATCGCTACCCAGCTCGTTCCCAGTGCAAACTAGCCCGTGCTCACAATTTGTCATAGTCTTTTCACTGCATCATTAAAGAATGATATGCATATATCAGTATTCAAATGCCGGAAAAATAAGCTTTATGCTGCTGGTGGTACTCAAGAAAGACTCTGTCGAGCAAAACTCCATAATGCTAGGCACGAAAAATTTGAAGGTTAATCTCTTTGATTTCGTTAAAATGAAAAATTGTAAAAAAATAAACATATTTTTTTCGAATCCTAAGGATGTCCGCAATAAAAATGGGCTGCTAACATAAGTTTATTAAAATACTTAAACATAACATTTAATACTCAAAATGGTACGTATAGTTATTTTAGTTTCATCTCGTTTCTTTATAATCAGTTAAGATGAAGACCATAATTAAGTCTGTTTCTGAGAAGATATGGAGGCAGGTAATCAGGTCAACAAGACAGATGACCAGAAATGGTGGGCTAAGCTATTTTAAGATTCGGAAGGAATGAAGAAAGATATTAAAATTATATGTAGGGTCAGAAAGAAGATTCAATAGAGAAGCCAGAGGAAGAAAGAAGGGAGATCTAAAAATAGACTAGAATTTGATTGTTTATTATGCCTCAACAGATGAAATTACTGATACATAAATAAGAGTGACTCAAAAAGTGTTCCTGACAATCCAAACAAAGTATCCGGCCTCAGAATGTGGTTTTTTAAAATTTATTTTAATATTTTAAAGTTTTCTTCAAAAACACCAATAACAAGACCAATAAAGTGTATCTAAAAGTTTGGAAATATCAGTCAAATTTTGGATCGTGTCAATATCAAATCGTGTCCAGTAGGATAAAATCTTGTTAACCTCATCAAAGCTTTGACATCATCTTGAGACTGTAATTGTTGTTTAGGAATTACAGTTTGAATAATTGTATTTTTTACTCCTGCAACAAACATGACATAATATTTTTTGTCTTTTTGCTCCTTATGATTCTGGTTAAAGTTTCAGATTGTATAAGGACCAAAAAGCGTTTTTTAGTCGTATCTCCTAATACTGCTCAAAACAAAGCTCAAATATAATTATAAAATTACATTAAAAATATTTTCTTTCTAAATATTTTCTGTTAAATTTCCATTAATTATTAGAAGAATTATTTTTTGTTAAAATGAGCCAACTTTCATGCACAGAAATTGAGAATCACAGACATCTCTTAAGAAACTGAAGTACTATACTGTTTCACTTTGTTTTACTTTGTACTATTTTATTATTATAATTAATTGAATATAAATGTATTATTTTGAGACTTGATGTAGAAATTTTAATTATTTATTTTTGAAAAAAAATGTTTATTTAAACGAAACGATTTGAGTTTGATATTTTAATAATTCAATGTCTCAAATGGGAAAAATATCAGATTAATAGAAAAATTCAATTAAAATTGTTTTGAGTGGTTCGATTTTGATTTTACAAAATAAATTCGATGTAACTTTGTAATTTCTAGAAATATTGTTTCATTTTATTTTAAATTTAACTATTTTTTGTCTGTTGTAAGTTAATGAAATTAAATTTCTTGCACAAAGGATAACATTCACATTTTCTAAAAGAGCTTCGATGTTTAAAACAGCATTAAAATTTCAAACAAAAGAGAGAAAAGTTTCATTCATAATAAATATAAAATTATATGTGAAGGACAGGCTCATTCTGTAAATTTTTGAAATAATTAATTTTTATAAATAATCTCTAAAATAAGGAAATATTTAAAATCAAAAGTTTTCTAACTGTTATAACTAAAAAATATTTTAATTTATTTTAAAAAGTTATTTTCATAAATAATTGAATTTTAATTGTTTTGCATTTATTTTAAAAGTTATTCGGAAGAATAAATTTATGAAATTTTTGTTGTCAGATATGTAATAAATTAAGATTATTTAAATTTAAAAAACCAGTTAAAAATTCTGACAATTAAAATTCGATAAATAAATTTTTGGTGTTAATGAATTATAATCTTGATCAAAAACCCAACAATATATATAATAATATTTACTAAATTATATATTTTTTAATTTTACAATTACTGAAATTGTGGTAAAAAATATAAATAAGAATACAAAAGTCTCTTTTCTTGAGGAAATCAAATGAATCAAAACCGAAAAAAGACGATTAAATCGAACAACATTTGAAAATTAAATAAGAAATGTATTAAATAATATTACGAGGAGTACCCCAAAAATTCGTGGAAAAATAAAACTGAAGCTAAGAAAAAATATATAACATATTAATCATCATCAGAATCATTGTCAAATTTCTCAATTAAGTCACCTTGTACGCTTAAGTATTTCTCGCGTATTTTCTTCAGATTCCGGATGCCAATGTTGAAGAATTCTTTAGATGCATCATGGATCTAATAGTTGAGGGCCCCCAACATTTCTTTGACATCGTGGAAATGGTTTTCTTGCAGCGGCCTTTGAGCCTGGAAAATATGTGGTAATTGCTTGACACGAGGTCTGATGAATACAGGGCATGAATGAGTAATTGCCATTTGAAATCGTTAATAGTATTCCCTGTCAGTGCAGAGGAATAGGGATTCGCATTGTCCTGTTACAAAAGAGGTTTTGTGGATAATTTCCAATGACGTTTGTTTTTCAGAGCTTGACAAAGATCATTTTGTAAAAGTTATTTGTAGTAAAAGTTATTATTAGTATTTGTAAATGCTGACTTTTACTCCTTTCCCGAGATAATCAATTAAATTAATCCCGTCACAATTCTAAAATACTAAGACAATGGCTTTTCTAACAGAGGGGACGAGTTCTTCTTTGACAGTGAGTTTTTCGCACTTCCGGCACCATTGCTTAGACTACTCCTTTGTCTCAGGAAGGCAAAACGGCATATGTTAAACGATACTAATGTGGTTAATTCGACAACCCATTCAACACAGAAAGACAATAAGGTGTCATTTTTATAGGACAACCGTATAATAAGAGTACTTAATTTTTTAAATATACAACAATAATACGAAAGACATACCTCCTAAAGCTTTTCTGGTTGAATGTAGTATGTTTGAAAGCAAAGAGAATGGATAGTTACATTACACTGAAAACACCTTAATTTTACCTTTTAGTGGCGTTCTACAAAGCAAAGCTGACGGTCGATAAACGCTGGAAAATAGTTCTTGGTGCAAAAATACGCTTTTGTTTACATGATTTACTGATCTTGGTAGAAAAAGAATGATTTGCGACATCAGAAATCATATTTATACAAGTAAATGTGGTATAAGATTATGGTTATCGCCATTTATATAAGTGTCATTTATAAAGAACAGCCGAATGGAAACGGCTAATTCCAGACTCAACTGTAAAAAGATTTTTATTAAAATGCAGATAATTTGATTTAGAAAATCAGAATTTAATAGAATATGGCCTCCAAAAATCTCAATTAACCACTAAAATCACAAAAATAACAAATGAATAAATAGTAATTACTAAATATTGTAATAATTTCAATACAAAATTTTTCATCGTTTCTTTTTCATTCAATTTTCTTACGGCTTGCATTGAATTTAATTGTCAATGGAAATTTTTATTAAAAAAATAATTTAAAATGGAATGATTTAAAATTAAAGAAAAATTATTTAGGAATTGAATTTTTACATGATATGTCCATTAAAATATTTTTAAAGATCTAAATTTATAAACATTGTAAAAAATTAATAAAACAGAAACAAAATAAGATTTATGCAAAATTGAAGAAAATAACATATATATTTATATATCGATATTATTATTTATATTTAGAATTTTTAGATCTGGATTATGTAATTGAAATATTGTTCCTCATAAATTTGTTTCAATAATGAAAATTGTAGGAGAAATGAAGTTTTGTGTTCATGACAACGTCTTTTGATCAAGAACCTAATAATAACTAAAATGCATTTTACCATTAAAAATTGAATAAAAATAAATTTATTTCATAATTCTTAGAAATTCAATAAATATACACTACACGCGATCAATTCCATTCTCGCAAACCAACCATTAGAAGCCTTCAAATACCGTTTGAGAAAACAATATGTTTACTCTATTGTTCCGAACATTACCGTATAACGGATACATGTGATAAAAATGAATAATAAATAAGTTGATAAAATAAATAAATAATAAATAAATGATAAATAAGTTTATTGACAATAAACTAAAAGCTAATCCTTGAGATGAAACTTATCATACTCAATGAAATACACAAACTTTTAACCATCTAACCAAATCCAAAACCATCCAAAATCATATCGATTAAATTTGACTGAAATTTCTGTCCAAATAAAGATCTGAAAGAAAAGTATGTTCTCCCAACTGCACCAGGTTTGAGTCTAAGGACATTTAGCATAATATCACATTCAGTTAGTGTCATTATATGAATAGTGTAACAAAACTAAATTTTTCGACTTTTAAATTACAATAAATAAAAGTTTACAATCACATGATACATTTAATAATAGAAATTTATTTATAATAAAAACTCTTAAGTTTTTTTATTCATGGATTTATATTTTAATTAGATTAAAACAGACAAAACAATAAATTAAGCCATACCTTCCGGGACTGTTTGGTAGGGATTTTGTAAACTCACATTGTAATGCACTCGGAACTACCTTGTCAATTTCATCATCAAATGAAGAAGAAAGCATATTGGATATATTGCAATCACAAAATATGCTCTTTTGATTTAAACAGTCATTTGCTGCAAATGTTGCATCATACACGTGTAAGGTTAAGGTTTGAGTTGAATTTTTGAGCAGATGGGTGGCCTTTTCTTGTGACCAGTGAGATACATCAATATTATTGATTTTGAGCAGTTGGTCTCCTTCTTTTAAATCAGCTTTGTCCGCTGCTGAATCCGGAATGACAAAATCAACAAAAACACCCTGAACGATTAGAAATAACATAAAGCAATTTTAATATTTAAATTAATAAAATCATTAAACACACATATGTAAAAGGTATTTATAAAATTTAGCATGGGAAATTAGAAAAATACAATATTTCATCGTTTTAATTAATTAGTAATCATAATATTATTACGGTCTCTTGCAGTTAAGTGTAGAGCATTCAATAATAAATGTTCCATATTATTCTCAGGGCAATCTTTAATATTTGGTAATTTCTCAACTTGAATAATCCATTTTTTGTTATTCTAGCTTCCAAATTAATAAATTTATTTTAATAGATTACTTTAACCACACATTTTTACAAAAAAATATTTTCATTTCATTTTTCGATTGATTTGATTCTTTGGTGTAGTTGTTTTCAAACTACATTTTTAATTGCAGTGGCTTGCACTAAAATCTGTAGGCGCTGCTGATATTGTAAAATTATTTCTTTAACTAATTATTAATTTAAAATATTTTAGAATGTACCTGAAAACAATTAAACAATGAAATTAAGTCAATGGAATAATGAAATGAAAATAGTTTGTGTAAATATGCATTGTGATAAATATTTTCAAATGGTGTTTATTGTATGTTGTGCTTGCTTTTTAGATTGTTTTCTCCCACCCATACAGAAGATTGGTACTTTGAATGTTCCGAACCTTTGGATTATTAGAAGAATTTTAATATGTAAATTACACTTTAAAATTAAATTAATATATTTTAATAAAAAAATATTATTAAAATATTTTAATAGTGGTTTTATTTATTTAATAAAGATTTATTTAATCATAAATAAGGTCGAATAAAGGGATTTGTTTCTGTTTGTCGTTTGATTTTGAGAATAATTCTTCGTGTAAATTCTGTTAATATTAAATTGACACAACATTTCTGTCTCCACACGATTTTCACTGAATATTCGCTCAAATTATCGTCCGTTCGTTTTTCATTTAAACAATTTTTCGCGCTTGAAACTTATTAAATAATTTGATCGATTTATCGAGCAACAAACAAAAATTTGAATTATTGATTAGATTTATTATTTCAAAATGAAATTTTCACTCGAGATGAATTTTACCTGGAAAATTTTGTTGGGAATCATGTCCAGCAGTTATTCGGTAATCACAAGTCCGTTTATGGACGCGATCGACACGGAGTCGATTTGCGAGATTATTTGTGAATGATCGGAGAGCCGATCTGTTTAAATCAGCGATTCGAGAAAGCTATTATAATGCTTCAATAAAGCCTCTCATCTCTTTCAATGGTATTGAGCCGTAGGCTCTTTAGA
>MQRK01145167.1:0-18396 GCA_001938485.1 Girardia tigrina | reverse complement strand
ATTTAAATTCGAAAATATATAAAATATATATAATATTCGAAATATTCGAAAATATATATAATATTTAAATTCGAAAATATTTAATGAAAATGAAATATAACTTTTAATATTTTGAAATATAATTTTTTCAATCGAAAATTTATTAAATTTTTTTTGAAGTACAATTTGCAAATAATCGAAATGCATTTTTTATTAGAAAAACATTTAGTGAAAATTGCCTTTTAGTATTATTTCCAAACTTTTGTACCAATTAACTTTCATGTTTGTTGCAATATTATTATCGATAATAGTAATAATATTAATAACAGTAATGTTAAAGCTGAACTCTTATGGAAGGAGATATATCTCAACAAATATTTATTCGTAATTCTCAATTATTAGAATTACAAATAATTATTTAATTATTTTTTTATACAAATATATTTATTTTTTTAAGTAACAAATTATAACTAAATATATAATGTTTTTTGAACGATTGTGAAGATAAGATCAATGAACAAAAATCTTTGTACTCGACTACCATGAATAAGTTACGGAATATTTCGAATGACATTCTCTTACAATAATCACTAGAAAATAAATGGCGAAAATATGGAAATTGTTAAATGTTATAATATAAAAAAAATTAAAAATCAAAGTGTATTGTATTATTAAATCAAATCTTGAGGGTAACACATCCTTCGCCATGCTTAAAGCAATAATTTATTATTATTATTATTATTCTTTTGTTTTAAAAAAAATTGTTTAGTATTATATATAGTAAAAACTAAATGAAGAAACACTAAAGAAAATATATTTTTTTAACAAACTAACTATAACAAACACGGATTAATAAGTTATTGCCAATCTTTTAGAGACTCCACATCAGATTTTGTCCATTATTCGATTCTCTTAGGTCGGAATATTGTTCCTTAAAGCAATACTTCTTTTTCGATTATATTGATGTCTTCTGTCTTGGATGCGGCTTCTTGTCGACTAATTTCAGCTTCTTGTGCTTGCACCTTTGTAGACTGGGCCTCTACTTGCTGCTCCTCAGCCGATTTGGTGACATTAAACTTTTCATCCACTGGGATAAGTTCCACATTGAATATGTCTTCTTCTTCTAATAATTCAATATCTGACCAATATTGGTCCATATCATCCAAATCCACATTTTTATCGATTATTATACACTCATCATCCAAAATTTTTCTTTTAACTTGTCTACTACTGCTTGCTCTCTCGCCACTTTCCGTTTTTCGTTTACTTGTTTTTGAGAGTTCTGTGGGCCATTCTTTATGATCACAATAAATATGCTCAATTAACCGATATATTTGACCAAGAACCTCAGTTGATCAACTCGATTGGGAATGCTCACTAATCCAGGTTTTAGGATGACAATTTTACTCTCAATTTATGGCTTTCTATCTCTTTCAATGGTATTGAACCTATAAGCTCTTTACAGGTACCATCCAAACCAAAGAACATAATATCCTTCAATAAGCATTCTGCTGGGTCAGAGTATTTCGGTCGTCGAGACCTCTTAAGCATAATTGTAATAAATGACCAGTTATGGACTGAGGTTCTATAGTTCTGCATATTTTGGTTATGCTGGTGGACTTAACACAACAAAGAAATGAACACTTGAATTTTCCCTTCACAGAAAGATCTGCAATTCTAAAATATAAATACATTTCTTAGTTATCTATCATTTTCTTCATAGCCTTTGAAGTGATTGGAGTTTCCGTTACTGAATGATTGTCTTCTTGTGGAATATATTCATAGTTATGGACGGCTAAATTACTGCTGTTGCTGCTCTGGTAGAACTGGTTTTTCGCCGACTTTTACAATTTCATTGGACTTAGGAGAATCTCGATTAAGGTGTAAACAACAATATATAAATTGAACCGATCACTCTCACCATTTTATATCGACACTTGCACTCTGTGGGGTGATCGCTTGAATAATTAATCTCGTACCTTTGAATAACTAATTCATTTCTTTCTCGATCCAAATAGTAATCTTGCACTTTCTATCTCTAATTATTGATGACCTTTTATATTGGTCATTTATCAATTGTTCTTATTTTTTTTAATTTAATTTATTATTTCCCATTAAATATTTATTTTTCTTATTCTTTTTGTTTATTTAAAACTTCTTAATATTTCATTTATTTATATAAAATATTCAATTTAAGGAATTAAAATCATAAACATTTTCAGTCTATGTTTCCAATTTTAGATAATTAAACAATTATCAAAATATCACCAAAATATTAATAAATACATATTATATATTTTCAAATATTTCCTCAACAAGGGCCAGTGGCAGCATAACAAGCTTACTTTCTTGGAGCGTATCCGTGCACTCGCGGTATTGCTCGATCCAATTTGAAAAATCTACGTGCCCATCATACTCCGGCATGATCTTCAATGTTTTCACCTCAAGGCCGCGATAGATTGTAAGAGTATATGTAAACAGAAAACAATTTATTATTTACATTTCTAATGTTCGCCGAATTTTGATGATTTAAACAATTCTCCAATAATTCCACTAAAGTTAAGTGTTTTTTAAACGAAATTATTTTGAAAATAAAAGCTTTATTATAAATTAAATTTAATGCGAAGTTAAGTATTTTTTAACAAAAGTAGTAAATTTCACAATTTTAATAGCGAAAATTTCATAAATTTATACAAAAGTAAAAATTGGATTTAAAAGAAAATTTAATAAAATAGATTTCATTGAAATGATTAAAATTAAATGATAAATATCCAAGTTCAGAGAGCTGAGTGAGTTGTTTTACGATCCATCTTGCATAAGCTTTATGAAACTCAAGACGGTTGTATATGATTTCGTATGATTAATTTTCAGATAATGTGTAACTTTGTCAATAGTCACTCGTCTGTCTAACAGAATAATGTCTTATCCACGCTAAATGTTTTCCTCACTTGTGGCAGTAAAAGATGATTCGGCTCCTTTATAATTAATACTCGTACGACCATTAAATTACTTCGAAATACAGGCTTCAACTAGCCAGTTATCATCTAATTATAATTTTATCGAAAGTCTTAGAGTAATTTCGATTCCTGAACTTTTGATTACAAAAAAATAGATCACTAACTTTTTTCTTTTTTTGTGTTAAAAAAGAGTTAATGAATTTAAAATTTAAATTTAAAATTCATAGTTAATGAATTTAAAATTTAAATTTACTCACAGTGACAATGGAACTAACCTAGGAGGATCTAATCTGTACAGACATAACAACAATTAAAAACCCATGCTTCATGTACGCTTCTTGATAGTCCAACTAAACTAAAGAAAAGTATAACCACATTGTAGATAATAATTGACTCGCCAGCATATATTTATATCATATATAATATATTATATTTTCAATTGTGTAATAAATACAATTTTAAAAATAACCGAAAAAAATCTATCTAAAATTTTTTATTTTCAAGAATACCAAAAAAAACAATGAAACAATTATAATGATAAAAACTTTACTAAAATTAACTATAATAATAATTTTATTGTGGTTGATCCGTTGGACCACCTTATCGATAACATTATTATTAGTATTTGAAATTAATAAAAATACAGTTGTTTATACGAAATGTATGCCTTTCCAGGGGACCTAATTATTCAAATATAAAAAAAGTTTATGAAAGAACTGATTTACGAAACAGATAATTGAAATTCCTATACTAACCGATATAACAACTTTCGGATAAATTTTGACCGGTTGATACAAATTTACAAGGTTCAAAAAAGATTTATTCCTCCTATTTTACACAATGATATGCGATTTAAAAATTGGAAGACGAATTCCAAACTCTGTGAAGAACTCCTTAATAATATCACCTCTGTATTTTTAAAGATAATAGACACTATATGGTAGCTGCCTTTATGAAATATTTAATACTTTTCTCATAAGAGATGTGTTAGATCTGAACAATTGGAATTAAATGTTTTGTAAATTTAAATAATTTCATAAACTATAAATTTGGTTTTTTTTATCCTTTGGTGTGTAAGGAGGATGTAAATCATGTTAGAGTAGATGAAGGGGAATTTAGGATTAAACGATTGATTAATCCAGTATTTAAAAGGAATAAGATAATAAGTTTACTATCCCAATTGCAAAACTTTGTTGGTGTTAAATTGTTCAGAAAAAACAGTAAATTCAACCTTTTAAATAAAAATAGAAATAATTAATTTCGTTCTGAGAACGTTTTGTAGAATCAAAGTATTCAGAGTTGAAATATCTTGGTTGACTCAGTAGTTATAGGTGGTAAATTAAATTTTACGCAAAAATATATAAATATAAATTCCTTTTTAATATTTTCTAATTTAATTTTCATAAATATGCAGGAAATTAATTATGAAGGAGATGGAAAATTATTCATCACATCATAAAAATTAAACCATGAGAGGTGACTTTTGATGATTAGTTCTAAGTATTTTTAGTGTAATTGAAATAATTTTTTATTTCATCTTTTATCGTGATTAATAAGTCGATATAAAATTACATTCATCAGGAGCTATTTTCTTAATTTTATATTTTAGAGTTAATCTTAGAATTAAAGTAATTTATTTCCTAAGTTAAGGCATTCACCATAAATTATGTTCTTAGAAAGTGAAAGAGGCAGTATGAACCACAGTGCCCTAATTTTGTAAAATGGCACTATTAAATAATTTAAATATGAATGTTATGTTAAAACGATTTTTGTTGCCGATGTTGTTAAAACAATTAGGAAATATCAATTAATGTAATTAACATTTTGTATATATTATTGTGTATTGTGAACGCTAATTTGATATTTTGGGAAAATAATTAAGTTAAAGCTTGTTTTATAAAAGAATCATTGTACATGTTTCAATGTTTCATACATCATCATCAGCAAGTATAATTCGTTACAAAAGACCTTTTGAATGTTAATTAAGACAAATGGTTTAATAGTAAAATTCAAAAATTAAGATCATAATTATTATATTATTGGATAAATATGAATATTTTTTATTTATTTAAATATTTTAATAATTAATATGGCATTACTTTGTCTATTTTGAATGTTAATTAATTGGTTTTAGCGTAAAGTATTATAATTCTTTACAAGACACATTCTTGTAGTTATGTACAAAACACTTCCACATACTTTAAAAATCTTTAATACTTAAGTAATATTAGTAATTTTCCTCTTACTTCTCCTTATTTACAGATTTTAACAGTCTTTTGGTGTAAATGTTTTAATTTCAATAATTTTCTTTATCGCTTTCTTACAAGGAAACATTTTATAAAACTAATCATTTAATAGATTTTAGCATTTGAAACTAGTTTTTATAAGTCAGTAGGTTCACTTTGGGTTGTCTACGTTTTTTTCTGGCATAAACGAATATGGTTCTCATTAACACAGTATATTTATTCGACTCTTATAAAATGTCTAACAGATGAGGAATGAATTTTGGTCAACTTTCAGCGTGACGGATTTTTCTTTCAAAGTTCTGACCTTTTAACTCTTCTTTTTACTCAGTCCTTATATTTATTAATGCTCGGAATATTCTTCATTGATTGATTGCCAAGTCTACAATGCTTTTATTCGATACATTATTCATCTGCTTCTTGATCATATCTATATTTTCAAGTACATGTATTATTTTTGCAAATTTCTTTTTCAAAATTCCAGCAAAGGATCATTGAATATCCACTTTCTGATTGAGCTTTGATACTTTCTTTTTGAGGTAGGAATATATTTTTCTTTTGAAAGGATTTCTTGAATATTTTAGTTTTGTTCCTTTCGATCGAATATACAGATACTAATAAAAACTCATACTTAGCTTACTTTCTATAGCTGTATATAGGTATACATGTATCCATGGAATTTAGAAACCTATCTTTAAATGCTTTGTACTCAATCAATTTTCTCCAAACTTTGCACATTTATTCATTTTTGATGACAATTAATGATGATGTGAAAATTTGATCAAACTAATAAATCAAAAAAATCTTTTTGTAAAATATGTTTTACAATTATCCACAAATATTTAAACTGTATTAAATAGAAATGTTTTTGTTTTTTTTCCTTCCATACTTTATAATAAATTTATTATGTTAATAGTAACTATTTAATTACAAAATGGAGTTGTAAATTTTTTGTATAAAATTTTCCTTTCTACAAAAGATTTAAATAGTTACTAATAATATAACAAATTGATGAAAAATGTAATAGTAATTTTCCCTTCTACAAAAGATTACGAAAAAATTATGTTGGCCAAGTAGAGTTCTGTCCGCATAAAGAATGGATATAAAAAATGTTTTTCATTTACTAGTTTTATAAACCAGTATATAAATGCAAAATAATGATTACATAATCTATTACATATAATCATATTAAAACATTTTCAATAATATTTTTGAAATGTTTGTTTGAGCATTTATTTTAGGACGATATATAATGGACAATCTTCCCAAGATACTCTCTGGTTGTGATATTATTTGCAAATAGATGTAATTAATATGGTTTCACGTGCATTGGAAGGACTGTCGGTCATCTCTATATGAACGAAATCAAAAACATTTTCAAAAAGAGTGTTGAAGCAATATTTTTAAGTTCTGAAAAACGTTTTATGATATTAAAATTGATAAGTTCAAGATTCTGAGTTAGAATTTCTATAGTTACTGAAAATGTCCTGAAATACTACTTAGGTAATGTTTCCCTAAAATTAATGTTAAACAGTGAAAATATTTTACCATAAATAAAAAGATGAATTTTTAAAAAATATATTTGTACATTTGAAAAAATAAGATATTTTATAAATTAAATTATTAAGAAAGCAATATCTAATGAATGTTTAATAGTATAATTCTTTAGAGTATTTGCATGTATAGGATATTACTTACAATTTCGAATTTTAAGGATCTATTGAATCTCTATATTTGGAAAAAAATCTCTTTAAAATTAATAAACTTTAAGGTGATTAATTAATTTTTGTTAATCCATATATTTAAATCCCCTTATATGATTGGATAAAATAAAGCAGCTTAAACCAATAGGAAGAGCTATGATGATAATAAAAGAAGCTTTTATGTAAAATAATTTTATACCGTAGCTACCTCAAAATTAAAAATTATTTTCATTTCTATTTTGCAATAAATTAGTTAATATAATTTTATTTAAAAAAATTATGAATCATTCCTGTGTGACTCTATGTCTATCGTTTGTAGTGAAAATGTTTTTAATAAGTTTTTTATTCTCTTTAACTGGATCGATTAATGCAAATTGGAACAATCCAGTGTTTGTGAATCACCTGAGAAATACCAGATGGTGGTAAGTTTTCTTAGAATTATGTAATAATATTATAATAATATTTTATATTTTTTATGGATTTTAAATCATGATGTTTTATTAAAATTTTATTATAAATCATTTTTCTTTATTTTCATAATATTTATGTTTTAGAAATATTTATTTTAAAATTTTTGTTCATATTTTTTTGATTTTTTAAAGGTTGGTTTTATATTTTATTTATATTTTTAAATGGTGGTAATTTGGAATTGAAAAACGAAATTCGAGAAAAAATATTTTTAAAAATTATATGATTTATTTTGGATTTTTTTAATGTTCTGAACAACTTTTTTTATTTTATATTTGAATTTTAATAAAAAGAAGAATAATTTTCCGAAATCTAAGGTTTTGTTGAATTATTTTTTGGAAAAATATATTTTAGAAAATATGTAAATTATATATGAAAGTAATATTATTCAATCTTATTTAATTATTATATTTAATTAATTTTTTTGATATAAAATTATCAATATAATTTATCTTTAAATAGAAATTACTTTTATTTATTAATAGTTATAATTAGAAATGGTTAGTTTTGTACTGGTTAATTTTAGTGAAAAATTCCAACCAATCTGATAAATATATTACTTTATAATAATAAAAAACTGAATATTTTATGAGTTTTATTATATAATAGTTAATATAAAATTTTTATAATAAAAGGAAATTTATATGTAGAATATTTTTTTAACTATATTTGGAATAAAATTTAAGGTTCTATTGTATCAAAAAATAAATACTTTTATGATTTTGCAAGGATGCATTTATACCCCCCTCCCAAAAATTTATAATTGTATTTAAAATTTATAACAAAATAAAAATGAAATGAATTTAATTTCAAAATTCGACTCAAATTCAAATTCCTTTACGCGTACGTAAAAATAACATTATTTAAATTCATGTATTTATTCAGCGTTTAAATCAGTGTTAAACTACATATTTTTTGAAATCTTTAATGTGTTAAAAATTATTTTTTGCACCCCCCCAATAAGAATTTCTGGTTGCGCCCCTGATTTTGATAGTTTAATAGAACTTGTGATTTAAGACGTAAAATTTCATTTGAAAAACCGATAATTTATCCATTTAATTTCAATTTATTATCTTTTAAATAACTAAAAAAAACTTAACTTTGAACTACTCCATCTTGTATGAAGAATTTTTAGGAGTTGTTGAAAAGTGTTCTGAAATGTTAAAATGAATTTATTAATTAAATTATTTTTTTATTATTTCCTATAATTTTACATTATACAAGATCTAACATTGATCACTAAAAACGACTTATTATCACCACAGTTAAAATGATTAACATCTAATTTTCAATTTAAAAATTTGTTAAACTTATCAGAACTGAGAGATATCACTTACAAAATAAGAAATTATTTTAAAAAAAGCTTTAGGAAACATAATTTTCTATCATTAAGTGTGGCTGTAAAAATCAAAAGATTCTTTAGAAGTAAAACGTCTTCACAACCGATAAATCAAGGGGTACATCGTGTTGTATTTCTTAATAGAACCCACAGTTCGAATTTGCTGGCACTAGACATATTTTAACATAAGATAAGTATTTTGAACTTAATTTGGCGTTTAAAATGTTTTATTTCGGGTAATTAAAAAACGTTCCCATGAAATGTTGGTAGGCGGAATAAATAATGGTGTGATTAATAAATGACCTACCTCCGTTTAATGATGAGATTGACTACTCTAAAACGGTTTGATTGCCCACAACCACGTGATCAACGAATGTGTCAATGACAAATATTGTCAAAAATTGTGTGGTTTGAATCGAATTTATCATAAATCATATTTCTAGATAACAGTTGATATAATCAATTTGGAAATTCTTTGAATTTGACCACCATGGTTACAACTAATAAAATCTTTGATGTGTGATCAATTATGGGAACTTTGCGCATGTTATGACATTAGTAATTAAATTTTGTTTCGTAAAATATCCACTAATTTGTCATTCAAGTTCACTCAAACTCAAACCAAATAATTATTTTTTCTTTAAAATTTATTTTTTTTTATTTTATATTTATTATGAAATAAAACTTTTATAAAAATATTATTTTAAAAAATATATATAATAAAATTTATTAGTATAATTAAAATTTTACTGATCATTCAATAAATTGAATAAAAAATTAATAATTTTATTATTTTTTTATTCATTAACAATTAACAAACATTTAAATGGTAGTATAAAAAAAAGATATAAATAAATTAAAGTATTAAAAAAGACATTAAAGTTCTATAATAAATTTTAAAACTAAAATTATACTAATTATTATTCTATAATCATTTTAAAATTTCTGTTCAAAATTGAATGTTCATTAATACCATCAGATATCATTAAATAATCCAATAATACAGTTGAAATTACGCGAGATGGAAATTCCTACATGGAGCCATGATTAATGATCCCAATTGCAGTTTATTGCACTTCTACAACAACAATCTTTTTCTACAACTACTTAATGAAAATAAAACTGGTTGACAGCTTTATTTCGTTTTCAAATTACAAACATCGTTCAAGAAATTTAACTAATCCTTCAAATTTTATAATAACAAAGTCAAACGATATTTTCTAAAGGTTATTAATCAAAAATATAATTAAATATTAATATTCATTGATTAAAAGAAAATTACAAAAAAAAATATAAAAAATTTTTTAATACAACAACAGGTCAGTGTGAAATTAGAGTGTACACACATAAACTTGATTTTGATAGTTGATTTGATTGAGGTTGGTAAAGCAAATTTGTTAAATGGATGTTGGCAATCTAAACGGGGCG
This sequence comes from Girardia tigrina, assembly GCA_001938485.1. Lineage (NCBI taxonomy): Eukaryota > Metazoa > Platyhelminthes > Tricladida > Dugesiidae > Girardia > Girardia tigrina. The sequence continues at coordinate 8,279 of MQRK01145167.1, read as the reverse complement.
GACTAGAAATCGCCAAGGTCGAAATAACTGTCAATCACTGCATAGTCAACATGACTGAGTTGAGACAGTTACCCGAGTAAATATTTACCTTAGTTACGAGTAAAATTCTCGCTGATTACATCAGCTTAATCAACATATTCGCTGGGCCAATCCTGCCAATAATCAAATATCAGTCTCTCCCAGCTGACAGATCCTATTTCTCTTATCAAGCATGTCAGTTTGTATTGAATTATAATTTATTGATAGAACAAATTAAAATATCACCTTTTAAAAATTAACATTCCCTTCCTCTACTATGATAGTTGTACCAATGATAATTTATTATTTATTTTAATATAATCAATTAATTTTGTGAAATGTGATGATATTGAAATATACATTTTATTTTTCTGGTTATATTATATTTACAATATAATATTATTTTCAAAATGACATGTCATATAAAATTTTCAAATAATTTTTTTTTAATTTTATTTAAGGGATTTATTAAATATATCACACTTTATTGAATATACCACAAAAATTTATTTAAAAAAAAGAGAGAAAAAGAAAAAAAATTTACCACATTTACTTATGTTTCTTTGTTTATTTTTACATGTAACTTTTTGATAAATTATCATTGTTTTTAAAAAAACTTGTTAAGCTCTTTCCAACACCAACAATCAATTTTTTAATGATTTTAAAAGGTAAAAAAATGGCGTACTTAAATAAAGCTAATAATAAAAGCCTATTGTATCTTTTTTTTAATTCTAGTTTAATTCATTTTTTGCCTGTTATTCCTTCTTCTTCAACTTCTAAGCAATTACTTATGACTGTAATTAAAAGCCCTTGATGAATTGGTTCATTCACTCTTGGTTATTTATTTATGATAATGATAATGTAATTTTTGTTTATAATTAAAAGCTGAATGGTAAGAGCATTGATTTCATTGAAAATTCAAAAAATTAAAGTGTAAGTAGTTGTCTAAACAGATAATAATTAAATATTAATAAGTGATTACAGGTTGAAAAATAAAATAAATAGGTGATAAGCAAAGTCTGTAAAAATGTGAAGTATATTTATGAAAAGAATTATTTAATTATTTTTCTTGATATATAAAAATAAAAATTAAAAATAATAATATTTGTAATTACACTTGATAATGTGGTCGATTTTTCATTTTTTCTCTTTTTAAAATACATTTTTGTGGTATATTTAGTAAATCCCTTATTTAATTGAATTTAATTTATAATGAAAAAAAAGATTTTAATGTTTTTTTAATTGTTTTAAGTAACATTTAATGTTTGATTAAAATTTGGAAATCATTTTCTTCAGGCACTTATATAGAATGAAAAATGATCCAAATATCCCAACGAACAGTCTTCAATTTGCATTCACAAGACATCAGTGGCGTCAATTTTACAGTTTCGATCCCATAAGACGAAAACTTTATTCTCAAGAACAACAGCATCATTGGAAAAATTACACCGATTTACCGGCAAACAGTGATCTCATTCAAGTGACAATTGAAGGAATTCGAAAGGGTGTTTATACTTGTCAAAAATTGTTCGGAAATCACCGCTGGAATTGTCCCACACCAAATGCAAATAATCCATCTGCGTTATTATTTGGAAATCTCATGCTTAAGGGTTTCTTAAATTATTTTATTTACTTGACAAATTATACTTATATATTTTTCAGGTTTTCCAGAAACAGCGTTTATTTACTCTCTTTTAAGTGCAAGTGTTGTTCAAACTGTGGCCGAGGCCTGTTCATTCAGATTATCTCATTGTCCTTGTAATAATAAAGGACGAATAGCTCAAACAAATTGGATATGGCAAGGTATTTCGAGTAACCCAAATTGATATTAAACATTGTTTTAAATAAAACTTGCTTTATATTTTAAGTTTACCCAAAACAATATTACTATTGCTATAAAACCACAGTTTAATTAAAGTAATTTTAATATTTATCTGTAATCTTTTCCCGTTTATATTGCGATTTCCTCTAAGTCTTGTTAATTTGAAGTCATATTTTGCATTCTTAAGTGAAGTAAAGTTGATACATGTAAAGAGATTATTTTATAAAAACTTGATAAAAGTCATTTATATATTATTGGATCACTAATCTCTCATCAAAACAGTATTTTTTTACATTAAACTGTCGTTAAAATGTGTAATTTTCAAATAACGCTTCCGAACAATCAAATTTAAAATATTATTTTAAACTTCCTCATGATTGTCTATTAGTTTATCTAGATTTAGAAAAGGAATGCTTAAATTTATGAGCTAAGTTTAGGCAAATTACTATTAAATTATTAAATAAATCCATGATACAGGGTTTTACTTCTCATTTCGTAATAGAGGAAATGTCATTTCGTAATTGAGGAAACCTCATTTTGTAATAAAAAAAGTTATAAAATTTCTAAAATAAAGATTGTAAAAACGATTTTATATCCATAAAAATTATTTTACAAAATTTAAGTAAAGTTTTTTGTAACATTTTTGACATCCTTAATGGCAATATCAAACGAAATGAGAAAATTAATAGCGGAGGCTTACGATTCAGGCAAATCTATTAAATCGATTGCAGATATTTTTAATAAGCCATACACTACCGTAGCATCGATCATTACGGTATATAAAGAAAAAGGCCGTTATGAGAAAATTTAAAAGGTGGACAAAAGAAAAAAGCATTAATTTCAGAGCAAGCAGCATTTATTAAGACATGTATTGATGATGACTGCGGCATCACCTTCAAAGAATTAAAGCGAAAAATTACCGAAAAATATAATAAAACTGTAAGTGAAAAAACTATCGGTAAATATATTAAAGACTTCTCATACACTTTAAAAAGAGTGACACTTATACCTGCGCGAAGAAATAATCCGGAGGTTGTTGATCAAAGACAAAAATACGCAGAAAGTTTTTATGAAATACTCACTCAATCAGATCCGAAGAATATAATATTCATTGACGAAGTGGGTTTTAATGTGATAATGAGGAATAAGATTGGACACTCATTGAAAGGCACACCTGTTAGTTATATTGTGCCAGGTATGAGATCTAAGAACATTTCAATCTGTTGTGCCATGAATAAGCATGGTATTTCAAAATATTTAGTTCAAGATAAGCCCTTTGAAAACAGAAGTTTTTGCATATTTATTAAGCAGTTATTTGAAGAAATTTTAGGGCACAACGCCGTAATAGTAATAGATAACGCATCTTTCCATAAGCATGCCAATATCAAAGAAATTTTTAACAATTCATCAAACAAGCTTTCGTTCTTGAATCCTATCGAGAATATGTTTGCAAAGTGGAAATTACTAATTGCGGAATCTCGTCCTAATAATGAAGAGCAATTATTGAATAGTATGAGGAATGTTGCTAGCCTAATAAGTGAGGTGAATTGCAATGGTTATTATAGCAATATGATGAAATTTTTGAAAATTTTACGTTCAGAACCAATTATTGATGGAAACTAAATAAATATTTTATATCAAGTATTGTGACTTTTTTATTTTATGTTAAAATTTTATGAAGTTTATAAATGAATAATTGAACTTTATTTTTGGTTTTTTTTATTACGAAATGACGTTTCCTCAATTACGAAATGACATTTCCTCTATTACGAAATGAAATTTCCTCAATTACGAAATGAGAGGTAAAACCCTGTAACCCGCTAAGGTACAACTGCTGGTCATCTAACAACAAAAATAAAATAAAATAACCAATAGTTGGAAACATTCGCCTTTGAATCATGAAATAGGCTTCATCTATCAATGCATCCTTACGGATTGCACATGAGGAAAGACCATCTGGCTTTACTCTAAACTATGAAAGTTTAATTCCTGAAATGTCCAGCAAAAAATAACACATTAAAGTTGTGTTAAATTTAATACTCTAAAACTTCCAATAATCCCCTTGGAGGATTATTCTATTTTTTTAAAAAAAAGTTGGAAAACAAAGACATGGAGAATTATTAGAATTTTTTAAAAATAAAATTTATTCATCAATATCTGAATAGCTAGATTCCAAATATGGTTAATTACAATTTGTTTATTGGTTTAATAAGTCTATTAATAATAAAACGGGATTTGATATTTTAATGATATTAGTTCATTAGTTGATAAACTAAAAATCTTCTCAAATAACACAAATCATGTTTTAAATCATATTAGACAATTTTTTTTATTTATTATTAGAAGTGGGGGGTTATTCGAAGTTTTACAGTATTATAAAAATTTGTAAAAATAGTATTCATTTAAAGGAACATATGGGATAAAATACAATCAAAGTTTCTAAAAGATATAGATTTTATTTTTAGTAAGATTCTCTCGTAATGCAATACAAATATTGAAGTATTAGATATCTTTTTTCTAAAATAATTTTGAAATGTCTTTAAGGTAAATAATTATATCCCTAAAAAATGTTTCATTCAGGTTGTGATGACAATGTACAATTTGGCCGACGATTTGCTAGAAAAATGTTTGATCCTGAACATGCAGACTGGCACAAGAAATCTTTGATGAATCTTCACAATACAGGAGCTGGTAGAAGAGTAGGTTGAGATTATTTATGATGAAAAATATTTTATTATTGTTCCTAAGTATTTTAAGAACAGACAATTTGTTGTTTAACAATTAGCCAGTTGTGATCTCGTCCTTCTAAATAATATTGTAATCATGGTAAAACAAAAATTTCTTGTTTTCAAATAATAATTAATGCGTAACATAGTTGAAACATATATCAGTATAATTACAGTAAAATTATTCTTTCCTGTCACAAAATTCACAAGGTTCTGGACAGTCATTACTGAAATAATTTGACTTGGTGATGAAACCATGAATACTATATCAACCTTTCATACTAAATAATGATTGGTAAAGATTTCAAATGACAATTATCAATTTTAAATTACATGAATTCTATGCATTCAAATGTACAATTTACTATGGCGATAGAGAAAGATAAAGAAATGTTTATTTCTATAATGATCTATTGAAAAAAGCTATTGTTATGACAAGGAGATTTACAGAAAGAATTCAACACGGGTTTATAATTACTTCCGAACAGTTTGTATGAATCTAAATATTGTTGTGATATAAGGATCATATTAGGATCATATATGTTGCTGGTGAACTCGGTCATTTACGTATAAAAAATGTAACGATAGCCTTTGTAAATTAAAGATATTATTTTATTATAATGGGTACTCGAAATCAGTGGTTGAAAAAGGAAAACGGAAAACGGTACTGGACAACTGAGCACTGTAATTCTTTGCACAGAAAAAATTTCTTATGTTTTTTTAGGAGAATCTATGTGATTCTTTCAAATATGAAGCTCCAAAATCCTTTGATATTTCACGATACGATTTCCCTTCTGTACGGCACTCCAGATGATTTTCTTGACTGTGATGCAATGTTTTTATCTTTGCCCATGACTGAATTTGCGGTTATTGATTAATTGATAACCTTTTAAATTATTTGAGCAAACATTATTGCAAAATATTAAATTTTACGATCCAAAAGGTATCATTTTGAGCGGCAATAAAACGCTTTTTGTTTCGATTTTTGGAAATATGTAAAGTTGCATAAAAACCATTCATGAATTTGAAAATTACGATAAAAAAGAAACAAAACAATATATAAATTGTTAATATTATTAAGTCTTTTAAGCAATATTTTTTAAAAAATTTGAAAAAAATGCGGTCCTTATCATTTTGAGCGCTAGTGTATATGGTTATGGTTTGGCTCACTAGTTAGGGGTTAGTGTTAAGATTTTGGGTTAAGTTAGTGTTAAGGTTAACTAACCCAAAACTTAACACTAACCCTAGCCATTACTAATAGATTGTATATAACTCTAAGTCTAACCCTAAAATTTTAAAATTTCTACATTTTAAATATCCTCGTAAACAGTTGCCATGGTGCCGATTGATTCAGTGCCGACATGTCATGTACTCATTGAAATTATAACAAATTAAACTGTTAATATAAATTAATTTAAAACATTTAAGATTAAGTTTTTTAAATATTGCGTGTGTTTTTTAAATATTTAAAGATTTTAAATATTTCTTAAAAAATAAAATTTATATTTCGTACAAAAAAATTAAAAGCATGATTGACAATAAATTTTCCACAACATTAATGTTGTGGAAGATGTCGTATAACAACTTAAATATAATGGGTGTATCATCACATACATTGGAGAAACTTCGCGCTATCTTTTTAAGGAAACAAAAGAATAGTCTTAAAGAAAATGGAAATAATATTTCTGGGTATAGAAAAATTCTAAGGGAGATCTCCGTGAACTTAGTTTAAGAATAATTTGGAAAGAGGCACATACGAAAAGTTATCTATAAGATATTTGTATGCTAACATAAAAGTCCCAATTGTTCTATACAAATTTATTAAAATTTTTAAATGATGTAATAATGACGTTTTGATTGCATAAACGCTAATTGTGCTATTGAAGTAAATTGAAGTTATTAAAATTCTTTTATTCTGATAAAAAGCGGTTGAACCAACAAAAGTAATTAACAAAGAAATGTATTTTAATTGGTTCAATTATTTTTAGAAAGTGTTAAATTTGAGAAAAACATGTTAGAGTTATTTTAAAATATTTTATAACATGTTATGAATAATGAGATGAGTAAAATATTTTTAAATAATATAATAAAGTAACCACTGTAGTCGTTGTTTAACAAATGTTGTGTGGATAAAAATTTTCTATCTCTTTAATTTCGTTTTTGTTTCATAAATCTAGTGTAAATAAAATGTGCGTTATGTTACTTTTAAGTAAATAGTTGCACCTGATCACACCCGTTGCAAATTAACTCCGTCCAGCAGGTAATACAAATGAATATAAATACCGTACGATAAAAGTTAAAGAATTTTTACATGTGCGATTTTTAAATTATCGTTTTTGAGAATAAAAATTTAAAAAATTTTAAGAATCCAAGAATAAAAAGTTAAATTTATTTTTTTATAAATAACTGTGACTTATAAATATTTAAAGATTCATAAGTAAAGTTTATATTTTATACAAAAAATAAAATAAAATTTCACAAAGGAAGCGCGAATTAATTTACGGTCATGTATTTTAATTATACAGAATCATAAATTTATTTGCAAGAAAAAATATCTTTCATAAACTAAAATTGATGTTTTCCGTAAATGACGATTGAGAATCAGGGAATAAAATGGTAAATACTTATATAATCTTTAAAAAAAATCGATAATTCGTAATCATAAGTTGATGGAAAATATTTCCGTTTGTTTTTATTTTTTTTATTTGAACACTTTTTGGTCAATATATTGAATGTCTTAAAAAATACATATTTTTTATGAACTTAGTCATTTAATTACAGTATTTTTCCTTTTAGGTAGCTGTCAAAAGTATGCATATAAAATGCGTATGTCAGGGAACAAGTGGTTCTTGCACTACCAAAATCTGTCACAGAAAAGTATCTACTATAAAAGAAATTGGAGATATACTCAAAGAAAAATATGATAACGCAGTCAAAGTAAATAGAGGTAAGTATTAAAATGAAGCATCTTTATATTAATTTAATTTATTTTCTTTGGTTTCAAATAAATTGTTCGCTTTAAACGTGTGCTACGCAAAACTTAATAACCCCTGATAACTTTATTCTTTTTTACATTTATTAAATGTAAATGACCTAACATTCACACAGAGATTCCTGGTACTCATTTCAAATTAACAAGTTGATCAAAAAAGTTGTTGTGACGAGTTAAATCTGAAAGTTTGATATAAAATACAGTAATATATACTATTCCGTGCCGTTAGAACTCTGGGAGCTTTTCTGGAAAAGTATTCAATGAACCTTAGTAATAACTGATCATTGCAATCTTGATAGTGTTACATTTTCTTATGATAATCTTTTTTCGAAAAATGGACTCATTTACTTTTGTAAATTTTTCGGCAAAACAGGGAAGTATTAAAAATAAAAAATGCTATTTTTCAAAAAATATTATTTATCTAATATGTATAATATACCAAAAATATTATTTTGTTAAAAATATTAAAATATTATCATTTAATAGTTTTAACATAGTGATTAAGGAGATAAACATCATTTGAGTAACCATTTATTATTTCACTAAATTCACGACATTTAGCTCTTTAAAAATATTTTGTGTAATTTTTTAAAATAAAGTAAAATATTAATATTTTGAGTAAATAAAAGAATTTTTATTTCTTAGTTTTTAATGTTAAGTTATCTCATAAGAATTCTAATAATTCTTTAGTAAATTCATTTGTTTTTCTTTGTTTGAAATT
>MQRK01145152.1:0-10881 GCA_001938485.1 Girardia tigrina | reverse complement strand
GGCGCAGCGCTGTCGCGGTCATAATATTCCGAGGATGTGGATGTGGAGATACTGGGACGAGGGTGAGGCTGAAACACAACTAAGCTCACTAGTGAATGTACAAAATCTGAACGAGTTATCGTTTCAGATTGTTTTGGTATTTCCGAAAGCCATGGGAACAGGGTTCCCCTGCTACAACTGACCGACTGTAATTTGTCTCAACACAGATACGATATCGTCCGAGGCCCGTATCGATAAAAGCGTCTTTAAATGATCCATCTGATTGATTGGCCCGATAATAATAATCCGTGTAATCCGTGACCTTGGCCGATATTAATCAATCGATTCGATGGTGACAGGTCCATCTGTCGATTATGTTGTTATTAATATTACTGCCACCATAACAATTAATATTGTTTGATCGATTGGTGTTATTATTATTCATGCCTTCGAGACACTTTTGTGATACTCACTCGAATCGGATCACTGAATACCATGTGTTACGACCCGAGTAGGATTCCATAACTCGCCAAGAACCCTTCCCCATGCCCAGCGCCCTGCACGTACGAGAACCTTGTTGTGAGTTTGTGCGGATAATCAAACTACACTATCCTCGTTAGTTTTGGATAGGTTCTGAACGTGTTGGAACACAAGACAGGAGAGGTGCTCTGTGGGCTCTGCCCCGTATCCTTCCCATTCGAACCTAACAGGCGGAGGATCCTTTTGAAAACCCTAAGAAACAGAAAGAAATTAATTAATAATTCTTAATTAATTAAGAAAAATCTTACCAAGACGATTCAGTTTGAAATACAAAAATCCGCTGTTTGTTTACCTTCGCGGTACGCCCCGAACGAACGTCCTGCATAAAAAACTGTCAGAATTATTCAAGAATGATTTAGTTACCTGGTAAACATCGCCACATCCTGCGCTTCTCGAAATGCGAGTGACTCTTGTCTGCAATGATTGCAGATGTTGCATCTGTCAATCACGGATGTTGCGAACCCCGACAGAATAGATAACCAATCTTCAGGATATCGTGGAGATTAGATAAATAAATTGTCATACGAAAAGCGGCCTTTTACCTTCCTCTCACAGAAACTGGACAGTGATGTGTATTCTGGATAGTGGATACCCGAGTGTGTCGGGTTATGCCTGTAACTAACCAGGTATAAATACCCACGCCGGTTTGCATTCAGCATACCAATAATTTCAAAAGAACTGCCACGACACACAAAATTATTTGCATTATTATTAGCACATTGCACATTATTCTTTGATTCAATTATTACTGTTTCGAAAGTTAAAAAGGTATCCAATTTCTTTTGATCATTTTTTTAGTGATTATTATTTCTTTGGTTATTATTTCTTTGCATTCATTTTAATTTATTTTATTTTACTATTGAACTATCTGAATTTATTTACGGACAATTAATTGAAGTTGTTAATATGGTTGTCAAGGATTGTTTTATGATACAATATATTTTATTCCTATTATCTTCATTTATTTTAATATTTTAGTTTCATTTTATTCTCCAGTAATTTCCTTTATGAGAATTCCCTTATGAGCGAGCTAGAAAGTGTTAAAATTAGAGGAGAATGCTATACAGTCTTACAAATGCTAATATACACCCGTGTAAAAGATGATAAGCTGTTTAGTGTTAACTCTGAAATCCCGTAATTTTTGTAAACAAAATTTTGCTACTATACGTAATTTATATTTGATATTTAGTACCTACATAATTTTCACTGCATCCACACTTGGATTTGATTTCAATTAATTATTAATTGTAATTTTAATAGTTTTGATTTTTAATTTTGGTATTAATTTAATAACATTCATAGCTTTAATAATTTGGTAATTCTCACTAATTATATATTTGATTTTATTTTAACAGTAGCCTTAATAATTTCAATATTCTGAAGTTGGATATAGTTTGTTGGGTATTACGATTTCAATCTCGTTTTATTCTTTATTTATATTCAACTACTAATCTGACTCCAAATGAAACAAAAGGTTTCTTCCAACAATAATATATGAAGAATGAACAAGACCTTTTAATAATAATTTATTTTGCAAACAACAAATGAAGTACAAATATAAATCAAACTCTATCAGTACGCTACAAATTCAAAGATCACACTTCGATCAAACAGTTACAACAACTTCTTAGTTCGAGTGATGCTAGAATGATTTATTTAAAACTCAACTTCTCCTTTATATGATACTATTACTTTCTCAGTATATCAATTTATTTAAAGCTTATTTTTTCTCCTTTACAGGATACTAAATTATTTCTTTTAAAAAAAATAAAGATATTAACAAAAATCTAATTTACCGTACATTCAGATTTAATTCTTCCTTTGGGTAGTAAAATGTGAGAATTGTAACTAAAATAACTATTGCTTATATACTAGGTTTTTCTAACCTTGAAAATTGAATAACTAAAACAAATCTCAAAATATTTACAAATATTTATAAATTTTATTAAAATAACTATTATAATAATCAAAAAATTATTAATTTTAACCAGCGAATTATTTTAAATTTTTTATTAGATTTTAAAATTTAATTTATATTTTTCGGAACCCCAACAAGTTTTAATATGATTTAATAATTTATAATTTACACTTTAATTTACAATTTAACAGCTTAGTTTTATTTAATTTATGATTTAGTAATTCATAATGGAATGACCTTGTTTTATATTTAATTTGATAATTTATAATTTAGTAATTTATAATAATCTTGTTTTATATTTTAGTAGTTTAAAATTTAGTAATTGAATGACCTTACTTTATATTTATTTTTTTTTAATTTGATAATTTATAACTTAGTGATTATAATTTAATGACCTATGGGTCAATAAATTGTAAATTAAGAATTTATAATCCCACGATTTAGAACCTTATCATTTAAGGGTTGGCATTTCATGACTAAATAGTTGTATATAGAGATCCAGTTACGGTAAACGATTAAGAAAGATAATTAATATGAATCATTGGCATTTAGAGGGATTTTAACTGTTTCGTTTGGATTTATTATTATTTTATTTTGGTTTAATTTTGATTTTTTTAAATTTTATTCATTATTGAATGTGAGTGAAATTGATAGAGTAATTTTAATTCTATTCAATTAGTTTCTTTAATCAACCTTTTACTAAATTAACTTCGTTTGCAAATTTGTAAATAATGCATAAAGAAAATATTATTAAAAAGTTTGATTTAATTAGTTTCTATAATCGATTTGATTTGTAGTAATGATTTATGTGTTCATCGACTTATTATTCAAATAATTTCATGACTTAATGAATTTCGAGCAAGCTTATTGCAATCTCTCTTCGTTTAATTTTGTTGGTTCCGTCCATGTTTGGATCTAATTATAAGTTCTGTCGGCTTTTATTTTTTGAGATTCTTTCGAATGAAAAACGATAAACATCGTGTCAAAAGGAAAAAAACTTGTATATAATGATTTATGTGATTACTGAGGAGATCTAATTTAATCAAACCGTTATCAAACCATTCTAACCAGTTGGACGAAAGCCGTGACTGAATGATTTAGCCGTTATTCATTTCGAACACGCTCAAATTGATTTCTCTATTAAAAAATTGAATTGCATTGAAACTGACACTATTAAAGTTATTTTAACGAAAGTATCTATGAAATGTCGTCTGGAGTATCACTAATGATTTTAGTAAACAAATAAAATAATAAATCATAAAATGAATGAGTCAATACAAATGAGTCGAGGTAAAAGAGTTAATATAAAATAATTAGCGCAGATGAAGAAATGGTTAAAAATAATCGAGCTCAGTATAATCAAGTATAGATGTAATTGAGTACAAGTACAAAATAAACCCCGAATATAATTCGAGTCTTTATTTGAGGCGAAGAACTTTTTGGAGGTGACACAGGCCGACCGCAGAATGCAAGGGGCACGCGGGCGACCGACGTTTATTTTCTTGGGCTCTCGTCGTCCGATTTAATTAATTAACATGCGTGACGAAACATTTAAACCTCAATAATATCAACCCCTTCAGATGCTGTAGCTAATAGTCGGGCAATACTCGCTACTGGTTCGAACCCGGAGGCGCTCCGAAGCACACACATCACAGTTGATGTGCACGGAAGAGACGCGTCTGTTTCTCACCTGTGAAATATTAATATGGAGAGACATAGATATATATCGGAGTTGCCGTTGAACTCCAAAAACGGATGGGGGCTCAGAGTCCTCAAAAATGTTGTCGAGAGGAGGGAGCACGACACACGGCATTGTCGGCATTTCGAACGGTTTCTAGCCTTTTGTCAATTGCTATAAAGCTGACAAAACATTGGTCATGATTTTTATGTCGTTTATCGTCGATTATTTTCACTTTCAATATTTTACTTGTCAGTAACTTGGTTAGAAACAAATAGCAAGCAGAATCCATGTTTTTTATCTCACGCATAAAATGAATGAAATAATAACTTAATCCTAGTTACGTATTTCTCAATTTTTCCATTGTACAGATTTTTGCAAAAGTACAAGCATTTTTTTATTTTTAACACTAGAACTATAGATGTGTCGATTTCGACACGAATATGTTTTAAAAGCTTTTCAGAATAAATCGGTAAATCATATCCTGATAAAACTTTGCAACAATTATTTATTTTCAATTAATATCAATAAACAAAATATTTTCATTGTACCTATTTTATTTACTTTATAAATTATGCTTTTACCTATAGCTACGGATGTATCATTTCTGACTCACACATGGAACATGCATGGAGTATGCAAGGAACAGATTACTTTGTCCTCTATCAATGCTGCGTATGCATATGTGTATATCATCTATGTTTATCTACATCAATTATCTACATTAAGTTTAGATATAGACACAAGTACAGATTATTAGTATAAGCAAGTTGCTCTGAGAACGTGTACTCCTGATCTATTTTTTTCTACATTCCACAACAAGTTATAGACCTATAAATTGATATTCCAATTATTTCGTCAATAATCTTACAAAATCCATATTTTGATATCTCGACCTCCTCAAAGACAAACAGCAAGGCAAGCATTGCGAGTTCTACAAAATATAAATTTTGATGAATCTGATGATGAAAATTCCGTTCTAGATGAAGTCCCAGAAGCAGATGATAATTTTGATAGGGAATCTTTCTTTACTACTGACACTGAGAACTCTACTGATATCAATGACAATGAAATTCCTGACCCTCTAACATTTATTGCGAGAATTACCAACCGTACTGGATACAGTCCTATTAATATTATTCAGTGCAGAACATCTGGTGACAACATTATTCTTGGGAAAGATGGCATCACTAAATGGAAGCCATTTGATACTGGCAGAAAATCAATTCAAAATGTATGCCTTACCAATGCTGTTTTTACATAATTTGCTGTTCATCGATTAGATAAACTACCTTATAGCGCATTTCAACTATTTTTCAATGAGTTAGCTCTACGAAATGTGCAGATGTGTATAGAGGCTGCAGCTCAACGTTAAAGTAAGATGGAGTGGATTTTTATTCTAAATGAAATTGAGACATTTATCAGTCTTTGCTATGTAAGAGTTATTCTCTCTAAAAATATACCGGTTTCCCAATTGTCGCCTAAAGAGTGATTTATTTATTATTTAAATATATTATATATTTATTATTTAAATATTCCATGATTTAATAATAATACGTGGAAATTATGAAGTTTTTTAGATTTGATTTGAAATCAGAAAGATCAGTTATATTGAAAGAAAACAAGTTTGCTCTAGCATCCTCATTGTGGTCACCATTCAATGATGATTGTAGAAAAGCGTTTATTCCAAACGAAAATCTAACCATCGATGAGCAACTATATCCCGAAAAATGTCGTTCCCCATTCATTCAATATGTCTTCAAAGACAGAAAAAATTGAAATGAAATATCTCTTACTCGTTGATGTTGACACTAAGTACATCTGCAATGGTGTTCCATATGTGGGTAAAGATCACTGAATATCAATTGGAGCGGAAGCCGTGTCTTAATATTAAAAATTCTCCCATTAATTGATTTTCAAAATTGATTTTTTTATATTCTTTCAACCAGATCGAGTTTTTCTTTGACGTTAATTATTTCTGATTCTAATTTTAATGTCTTTGTCTTTAAAATTACTTCATAGAAAGAAAGAACTATTTTGTTTTTGAAATTAGCGAACTCGTTTATTATTTTTTTTCCCATTAAAACAACTTTATTATTTTTTTGAAATTTAATGTGACTTATTTAACAAAGAAACACACATACACACGAAAACTCATCCAATCACATTTGTATTTACATCACACATATCATAGCTCAATTTCATTTATACACATATTTCGACAATAAAGAAAAAATACGTTTCCATTTGCATTCAATAATTTCAAAACACACATTCTTTAATCGATTCGAACATTTGATGATTTATATTCACCGAATCGATTTAAATTTAAAAACTGGAATCACCACCTCGGCATTGTTACTTTATTAATCAAGTTAACCAATTAATTAATTTATTTAACTTATTTATTTTTTAATTTAATTGCTTTATTTAATTTTTTTTAATTTAATTATTTTAATTTGTTATTTTATTAATCATATATTTTATTTATATACTTTCCTTAAATTTTGGCAAAATGTTCGGTCAATGAATAATTTTCTGCTTCATCAATGAACCAATTTCTACCAACATATGTTATCAACATTTGATCACGGAACAGCAGGTTGAGCGTGGTAGTCCCCTCCAGACTCATGTTAATTTGATGTTAACTTGATGTCAATTTCCATTTATCGGATTTTTCATAACCTGCAGATTCAATTTTGCAAAGTTCCCAATCAACATCTAAGGTCCTAACGAGTACCGAATTACGATCACAATTCATTAATGTTGATTCTTTATTGAGAATGACGAATTCGGTATACTGGAATGTTCGTAAATCGAGACTGAAGAGCTGACTGGACCATACGGTTGCGGACGAATCTCGGATTCCGAATCGTCCCCCGAATACGAGCATTTAACCGTTCTCCATCATGGTAGCGCTGTGGGCCGCACGAGGCCAAGGAACTCGGTCTCAGGTAGTCTGGTTTCTTCAGTGGCAACTGACCGAGAAGAGCACGAGCATATGATTTGTCCAGCAGCAATAGCCACTGTCCGACACATTAACTGTAATTTGGTCTAATTCTTGCTTCATTTTTTATATTTCCGAGCCGATAGCAATTTTTGAATCACCATCCAGAACATTTTCTTCAGTATTAACATGTTTTAAATCAATCATAGTAACATCTTCATTTTCATAAAACAAAGGTGGATTTTCTTTATTCATATATAATCATATTTAATAAAAATGGATATCTTTCATTAATTTTATTAGATTAAAAATTGATATATTTAAACAAAGCAAATAATTTTAAAATTATTTACATTAAATTAAAAAAAACGTTTATTTCAATACACACACACACACACACATATATATATATATATATATATATATATATATATAATATTGAGTCTTGTGAACGCAAGTTTAATATTTGGAAAATATAATTTAATTAAAGCTTTTTTATATATTTATTGGACATGTTTCGATGTTTATATACATCATTATCAGCAATTTTCGGATATTTAGTATATGAATATTGATTTTTTTAATAATACAATTTTAATGGATATATTACCATGTACAGGTCTTTACACAACACCACAGAGTTTTTGTGAGGAAAAATATAGAGAGGGTATGATAAAAGGCCTTGTTCACAGAGTTCGGAATTTGTCATCCAGATTTGAAATTGCAAATCAGGGTTTAAATATTCTTAGAATGCGGAAAGGATGGAAGATTTGTGTAGATTACAGGGGTGTAAATAAAATCACCGTTCCTGACGCATATCTGATGCCGCTGATATCGAACATTCTCCATGGATTCGCAGGATGCACGGTCTTTTCTTCACTGTATCTAGGCAAAGCTTATCATCAGATTCCAGTCGATGCAGAATCAATTCCGAAGACCGCCATCATCGAACCATTTGGTCTATTCGAATATCTTCGAATGCCATTTGCTTGCGAAATGCGTCTCAGACATTTCAACGCCACATCGACATGGTACTTCAAGGACTTTCAAACGTCGCTGCATATGTGAATGACATCATAATCACCTCTCCGGACGCCGAACAACATGAACAACATCTGTTCGAGACCTTGGTGAGACTCATTTCGAATAATCTGCGGATCAAGCTAAAGAAGTGCCGATTGTTTCAGTCAAACGTTGAATTTCTAGGTCACAAATTATCCAAGGGTAGGATCAAACCACTTGAGAGCAGAGTGAAGGCCATTCGGGACTTTCCCCACCCAGACAATGTTACCTCCATGAGAAGCTTCTTGGGCATGGTCAACTACTGCAGACGCTTTCTGCCAAATTTGTCTACAACTCTTGCTCCTCTCACTTCCTTTTCATCCGGACCGAAGAAATCCAAAATCCATTGTTAATCTAAAATTGAAATTAATTGTTAAATTTAAATTGTTAAATTAAAATCCTAAATCCATTGATACAGCATTCAAACGGATCAAAGAGGACATGCTGTCGATATCATCCCTTCACTTTCCCGACAGTTCATTACCTCTCACGCTCACAACCGACGCATCAAACACGAGTATAGGTGCTGTTCTCATGCAAGTACGAGGAATTCATCCAGAACCAATCGAATTTTACTCTCATAAGCTCTCACCTGCCAAAACGCGCTACTCCACCTTTGATATAGAAAAAAACCAACCAAACTGGATTATAACCCCAAATTTCATAAAAAAAGTTCATAAAGAAAATTTAGAAGCAACCCAATATGAACTCACGGAGGATGATTTTCGACATAGAAAAAGTTTTATTAGAAAACCCTTGGAAAAAGAAGAGATACGAAAGAATTTAATTTTTACGGATGCGGAATTTACAAAACAGTCGATTGAAAAAATACAAGGGTTAGTATCCATCGCAATTTTGAACATAAAAGGGGAAAAATTATCTTTTTTTTATTATTAAATTATCTGTATCTTTTAAGTTGAAAATCTCTTCAAGATGACATAATTAGTGGAATTAAATATCTAGATATAACTAAATGTTAGTTAAATGATTTTCTGATTGTTACACCATAAATAATGTATTTAAATAAATCATTCTGTATATTTAAGCATGGTTTAAATTGTTTAATAAACAATGCTTCGGTGATCATCTGCTTGAAATTTGTGTCAATTTTTACTCAACCCTTTGAATTCATTTATATTTTTGTCATGATAACTACATATATATATATATATATATATATATATATAAATTTATTGTTACTATTATTTTTACTATTATTATTATTATTTTTATCCATATTATTATCGTAATAATTAATATTAGTTGATAAAATTATTATTATCGTTTATCGACATGAGTATTATTATTACTATTAATATTATTATTAATATTAAAATATTATTATTATTTAATTTGTTTATACTATTATTGATATTATTATAATTATCAGTTATTAAATAATAATAAATGATAATTATAATAATATCAATAATAGTATAAGCAAACTAAATTATTATTAAATTTTGTTAGTATTATTAAAATATTTTTATCATTATAATTACTATAATTACTATTATTATTATTACTATAATACAATCATTAAAATATTCTTTTTAAGAAAAAATATTATTATTATTATTAACTTATTATTATTATATAAAATAAAATAAAAAAATTACGAAATTAAAAAAAAACAACTTACATTGGAAGTGGTGGGGTTCCCTAAACTAATAATTAACTTTTAATATTAAAATATAAAAAAAATATTTATAAATAAAAGTTAAGATGACTGAGTTGCTTCTCGGTCGTCCACGGTTTGAGCATTATGTTCAGGGACGATGGACGATCGTCTAGCAACTTTATAATGACATAACATCAATAGTATAATTATTTAAAATTATTAGAATCTAAATATCAATAATATTGCTATATGTCGTGCTCCCCTTCAAACAACATTATTGGCGACTCTGAGCCCTCATCCGTTTTCCAGTAGAGTTCAACGGCAACTCTATCAAATTAAGTTGACTATATCTCAACAGGGAGCAGACGCGACTCTTTTGCCAACATCAACGAGTTGTGCAGACATTAGAACGCCTTCGGGTTCATAACCAGTAACGAGGACATCCCGACTGGTAGCTGAGTTTCTGGAGGGGTAGATGTGAACTTTATTTATGTCTGAACATTTATAACAAGATTTAATAAAAAATACAAAGACATTTTAAACAATCTAAATGAAGATAATAATATAATTTTAAAAGACCTTGAAAATTGTACGTAATTTTATTTTGATTAAAAAATGGCAATTTTAAAATAAGAAGTTAAATTTCACTCAACAATTATCTACTTTTGAAAAAAAAATTATGTTAGATAATTGAAAAAATATTTTTTGAATTACATAAAATAAAAACATTTTTGATATTTTTACTGTTGCGATGAGTCACTATTTTCCTTTGTCGTCTAATCGTGATTATTATAAAAACGATTGTGAAATTCAAACTAAAATATAATTTTTAATTATAACAAATTTGGATAAAAATATATTTTATATTTTTAAAATATTAAGCCAATCTTTGATTCAACATTTTATATGCTATTTTAATTAATTGTTTATTGAATCAAAATTTTTTGTTTGTTAAAGGATAATATTTAGAAAAATTAAATTTCATTTTGATTAATTCATTTCTTAGAAGATTTCGGTACTGTCATAATATTTATTCAAAGACAAAAGTTACTGTAATATTTAATATTTATTCAATTTATCTTCCTAAAAAAACTAACATGAGGAATATAATCAGTATATATATATATATATATATA
>MQRK01145133.1:0-10927 GCA_001938485.1 Girardia tigrina | reverse complement strand
TCATTCAGCCTAAAGATGGTAGAAAATCCACCGAAATATATTGCGACAATATATTTATTATCGATTTTTAAATGACCCTTTAATTGACAAGAAGAATGTTATATAATTTAGTAAAAAAAATAATTGTGTTGTTTTTTCACTATGCTATTTTTTCATGGAACCATATATATATATATATATATATATATATATATGTGTGTGTGTGTGTGTTGAGGTTTTCTTGTGTTTTTCAATTAATATTGATAAATGTAAGACCAATGATTTTTATAAATCTTTATTAATTTATTTACACTCTTTACAAATAAAAATAAAAAGTATTTAGAATTATTTTGGTCCTTTCTCCGATTTTATATTTGTGTATGCCGAGAGCCTTAGGGACAACTCTGGTTTTGGTTATTTTAATGATCTCTTTCCAATCACACTTTACAGTAAGTTATATATAACAAATATATTAATTTAGCAAAATATATAATTTATATAGAATACCTTTTTCGTTATTCGATTAGTGACCTTCCGATCACCTTTTTTATTTATTAGTCTCCGTCCCTTTCTTTCTGACTTATATGATCTTATATACTGATCATATGCTTCCAAAATGTCAGTAATCTCTAATCTCATTTTATTAATTATTCAGAAGAAACATATGCTTCTGCAAATATTAATATCTAATCTCTTTTTAAATGTAATGAATTTTCTTTTTAAAAAGACTAGAAATTTGTGACATAGGGTGATGTATATTTTTTTGTATTGAATATAACAAATTTACTACATATACAATACAATATAATTTATTTTTAAATATTCCTTTATTTATTATTTATTCCTTTATTTTTCTTGTCAGATGGAATGTTTTTATTATTTAGAAAAAAATATTGTCGTTATTAAAATACTTTTGGTAGGTTATTTACTACAGCTTTATCTTCAAAACACAAAATACCACAATTTTCATCAAAAATCCACGGGTCTATGCATTAATTGACACTCTACACATACACACACACATATGTGTGTGTGTGTAGTGACATTTGAAGCCTCTAATGAAATGGTTCGATAACTTTTATTATTAAACGACTTAAATCTATGTAAAAAATGAATGTGTGATGAAACAACCACGATAAATCGATTTGTGATCAAAGCAACTGGAATAAAATGACCTAGAACTGCTTTCCCAGTACTGACAATCTGACAATGGTAATAAAAGAAAATGACTTGTATGAAAAACCCTATTTTACACGCATTTTGCGACTGTGTTCTTGGATTCAACTACACAGGAAATTGAGCATCTTAAATCTTAAAGTATTAAAATAAAATTATAAAAAATGTAACTTAATGGATGGAAATCATGGCCTTTTTAACATACTAACTGGAAAGGCAATGTTCCAACTCCTAGTACCCGACACTAGTGAGAGTCTGGTAAACAATTTAAAAATAACTTATCTTTAAAACTTGACTGTGTTACATTTTTATTAATAACCCAACACATTTCTAATAACTATCAAACTCATATATCATCAGTAATCCAAATCGATCTTTAAAACTACCAATTGGTGTTCTATCGAAAATTTATTTATTCTATTCTTAAATTCAGTTAGAATAATTCGTCGTTCTAATTCGACACCAAATTCTACCTTTCTATTTCTTTGTGATAAAATTTTTTCTTGTTTCTGTATTTCTGCTTTTAGTTTTAAATTAAATATCTATAAATATTTTATCAAAATTCCCTTATTTCTATAAAATAATAGTTTTGAGGAAGATTCAACAAAACCATTTGAAATATATTATTGTCGAGATGTTAAATTTTTCAACTACATTATGTAGACTAAGTTAAAACTTTCAATTCATTAAATAATTTATAGATTTTCTTTAATTTAAAATTATTAAAAAAATAAATAAATAGTTACAGTAACTTTTTAAGATAATGATTTTTTTGATAATGAACGAGCAAAATTCTTAAAATTAGAAATTACTTTATTAATTTTTAAATATTCAAAGATCATAAAGTAAATATTTTTTTATTACATTGTATTTCTATTATTTATTTTGTTTTAATATTGTAAAATTTTGAACATTTTATGAAAATTTTGATTTTTTTTAAATTTAAATTTTTTTGATTTTTTTGATTTTTTTACATTTAAATTATTATAGATCAAAAAATGCCAATGGTAATTAACAGAAAACCAAAAAGAAAATGTTCAATTACAGAAAAACAGGCCGTTGCAAATTTTAAACTGGAAAATAAATTTGTAACCAGGCATCTCTTGACAATAAATTTAAGATGCCAACTAGAACGGTAAACGAAATTGTTAACAACCTGGAGAAGTATAAATCAGAGTATGAAAAGGAAATTGCAGGTACTAAAAGTATTGTTTCAAATATAAAGACACACGAAATATATCCACATCTCTACGATTGGATATCAAGGAAGAGAAAGTTGAACAACACAATAACAAGCTTAATGTTGGAGAAGATGGCAATAAAAATTGCCAAAAAGTTGGAAATGGAAAACTTTAAATGTTCCAGCAAATGGATATCGAAATTTAAAAGACCATATGGAATAAAAACACAATTTACTTTTGGCGAAGAAGGTTTGGTAAACCCTTTGGTTTTATGTGAATCATGGGTAGAATTCGAAAAAGTTTATAATAAATTTGTTAATTCTGACTTATTTTATTTTGACGAAACAAGGTTCTTCTTTAAGTGTCCTCGAAAAAAGACACTTATTTTAAAAAGCAAAGAAAAGGTTAGTAGAAAATTCTCTAAAGAAAGAGTAACACTTCTTTTTTAAATCCATTTAAATCTCCCAGAGGATTCAAAAACCTCTACCTTTCCTAGATGTGCTTAAAATAGAAGAATGGCAAAACTTCTTGGATGACCTGTGAAATTTTTGGCCGGTGATCACATGATATTAATGAAAAAAATGAAAATCGAAAAATTTTACTAATGCTAGACAATACTCCAGTACACAATACTAATAAGGTTTTCAGTAATATAGAGCTTTATTATCTTCCTATAAACAGTACTTCCAAGATACAACCACTAGATTAAAGTTAAATTAAATATTTTCACGAAATGATTTTGAAAATGAAAAGTATATTATTTCATAAATAAATTTTAAAATTTTAACCGGGATTTATAAAATTTTAATTTTACTGTAAAAAAAGAGAATATTTTCACAACAAATTTTATTAAACTCAAAAATTATTTAGTTAATATAAAAATCATGAGATAAGCCACGACAAAACTCTAACACGTTCTCATAGATTTTTATTTTAAGGATAATACGCTCGTCTGCTTCCTCATTTCGCTGTCGTTTCCGTGATACTTTATATCCGGCGATGAAACGTTGGTAATCTGCTAAAAATGTCTTCTGAATCTTTTGTAGGTGACTAATAAATTTCAATATTACTGGATGACTGACACCATATCTTTGCTGTAATTTCCTATGATAAACTTCATAAATATGGTACGCTGATAAACCGACCAAACTTCAAATGAAAAAAGGTGAAGCTATTGTTCCATTTTATCGAAGTCTACCAACAAATGTGTTTGTAAACCAACTTATAACTAGTTCTAATTCTGGAGGTACATAATAATCAAGAACCGTCAGTGTATATTCAATATCTACTTCTCGCATTTGAATGCTCAATTTTTATGGTACTCTCGCTCAAATATTAAAATTCTTTTATCATCACCAAATCTGAAATCTCCCAGGAGGAATCGTTCGAATTGAGCCCGATTGATTTCCTAATTTATATAATTTGTTGGAATAAATAATTCCTGTCGTCTTGCTGTTATACTTTTATTGACACGAGTTCAGTTTATCAATTTGTTCATTGTATATACTGAAGGGAATTTAACTAAAGCACCATCTGAAATTTTTTGGACAACTGAAATTCTTATTTCTTGAAGCCTTTCCATTATTTCGTTTGACTTTCTTTAAACAGTTGTATTAATTTTGGTTATTTCTCCTTCTGCGGCACAAACGGTATTACTTCAAGTATATATATTTTCCGGTGCCGAGTTGCCCATAGCCGAGGTGTCCGTTTCCCAAAGAATATTATCTTTCTATAGTTTGCAACTTAAATGAACTGTTTAATTCTATGAAATGTTTGTAAAAAGACTTAGCATTAAAAGAAACATGTTTTTTTCTTTTTCTTGATTTATCTTCTAATTTAAAGGAAGCTGAAAAAATTCTAAATTAACTAAGCAACAGCATTTCCGGCATTGTTTCTTTGAGGTATGAGCAAATCTAATTATCCGGTTATCAACTGTGAAAAACATTTGTATGGTCTAGAATGTCTGAATTTTCAATATAATATAAATATCCTATTGGTATCATAAGTTATGATTCTTTGGAATTTTTATATTATTATTGTAATGTTCCATCTGACTTTACTTTTTTTTTGGTTTTTTTTATTCGGACATTATTTTTGTCCGAATGCAGCAGAGGACGATTTTTTGTTTTCTTTGTGATGTGTAAATGTTTATTGTGTAGTTTTTTTTACCTTTTTATGTCTTAATTGATGAAAAGAACGAAGGAACGACAAAGAAAGGAGGAGATTTTTGATCAGCAAAAGAATAAAGAAAAGATTAGATGAAGAGAAACCCAAATTAATCATTTCACCCCTTTCGCCGATTAACGACAATCATATAAATAAAAATTTAAAAATTAAAAAAAATCAATAAAAAATCATAATTAATATTACTAGGTAATATAATTATTATAAACTTACTATCGGTTAAATCATTTACTAATTTCGTCTTTCGTCATTATTTGACTCAATCTGAAATTATTTTATTGTTTACGTTAACGAATCCTATGTCTTATGATGACTATTAATGACGGGGATTGTTTACGACAAGTGTTAAAATCTTACAAACTACAAATATTATTATTTAAGAAAAAAAAGAATACTCGATTTTGAACGTGAGAAATTACGAAGCTCCTCTAAGTACTTTATTTATATTTACTGTAATATTCGTGATCATCTTCCCCATCATATCTAATTAACATTAGATAATTATTTGTTAATATTGTTTGTTCCCTGATCCTAACTCACTCATTTTTCTAACATAACGCTGATTGTTGTGTTAGTCTTCTTTTTACTCTTTCCGTTATAAGTTTTTATTTGATTAAATTATATATTGAAAACTACTAATTGTGTTTCATTTATAAAGGTAATTCTAATAAAAAAATCATTTATCATTAGAATTACATTTATAATTATGTTCAACCCTTCAACGACTATGATGTTCCAGGCTCGACATAAGATCATGTGTAATAAATATTTGTGTAAAGTCAAACTGTACAAGGGACTGGCATTTACAATTTGCATATTAGTAATTTTAGTGCATTGAAATGGATCAAGAATCTGAATATCAAAACTGGCTTTTATACATGTTCCATAAGCCATAAAACATCTCGCATAACAATTGAAGGACTATAATTACTAAATTTTTTGAAACCTAAATGTAAAATAATGTACAAATTTATGAGTTTGTGAAGAGAATTCGTCTCATTATTCTGTTTACATATTTGAATTATTAAAACTGAATATCAAAAAATCATTTGAATTGTAAAATACAGAAACAATATTTAGTTTAATCCATGACAATCTTCGATACATCAATACATAAAGTCAAATAAATTTCTTTTTACAAATATCTGATAATAAAACTCACATTTCAAATAAAAGATGAATAAGCGTATTGTTCCTCCTCTGGAATCCGCTTACTCGACAATATAAAATAGCATCTCATAATTCAGTTTTGCTTGGATGAAGTCTATTGTAATAAACTGGCAGTACTACTCCACGGATTCGTAATTCATGAAGTAATCCACCTAAAATACAACTGTAATTCGCATTTGTATAATAATAGTGTACTTCACTCAACACAAAACAGATTTTATGCAAACGAAATGAATATGTTTAAAGACACTAAATGTTTTCTGTGTTCAAAAGTGCAAGAAACAATTGAAGAATCAAAGAGCAACAAAATGTCCTGAAAAAATTTTGCTAAGCACTTTGTGAGGAATATAAGGAGATGTTCAGAGTGTGTTGTATTTTGAATGTTATTTTTGGTATTGTGTCTCTCATACCAAGAAGGTCGAATGATATTTTGGCGTGTTTTATGGTATATGGTGTTCGAATTTTGATAATTTAAAACTGATTTCTACTATTACATTGATCGCCGTGTAAGAAAAATCCATAAAACAAAACTTGCTTGATACATTAAAAATATCCCTTAAAGAACCATTTTTACAATTTTTGAATGGTCTTCATATAACATTAAATTTACTGAAGAATCAGAAGAAAAGAACAAAACTTTCGTAGAAGTCCCCGAAGTAACAGTTCTATCAGAGAAATGTAATCAAGCCAGCAACACTAGTAGAGTAGACTTCAATAACTCTGAAGATAACAAGAAAGAAATCAATCAGTAACTGAAGCTTCGACCACCTCTAAAACTGTGGAGGAAATAAAGATGCCTAGGATAAAAATTGAGCTTTTATACACTAAACATGATCAATTACATTCTCGCAAAACAATTATTGACAGCTTTCAATTTCCATTTAAGAAAACAATATGTTTTCTCTATCGTTCCGTACTTTACGAGGTAACGGAGACATATGATAAAGACGAAATCTGACAACCAACCAAAAGTTAATCTTTGTGATAAAACTTCTCACACAATGCAATTCACTCAATTTAAATGAGAATTAAATTGATTGCGTTTAGTGCATTTTGCTTAATTTTTAGAAAAAAAATGAAATAAATTTATTTTAATCCAATAATTTATTGGTTAAATGTTATTTAATTTTGGTATGTTTCCTTATAGTGTGTTAGTTTAGTACATGGTGTGAATTGACCTGATGATGAGATTGTTTTCTCGAAATGCGTTTTTTTATCTCATTTTTTATTCTCATTTTTATCATTTGTACATAGATTTTCTTTTGCAATATATATATGAAAATGGGCTAACCAAAGAATTGTGCTCTTTAGCTATTTCATAATAAAATGTATTCAGCAAATAGTTTATCGAAAATATCTTGATTCTTCTGATATCGATATTATTATTCTCGTAATTTGGGTCATCGATTTGCATTATTATTGTTCGAGTTAAAATAAAAAATAAAATTAAAGTTTTCAGAGAAATTTCATCAGGCAAAACCTGCTTTAATCCGATTTCATATTGTTCATATGTCGTGGCCTCTTTAAAATAATTGATATGATCATAGGTAATTGCTATCTAAAATATAAATCATGATTAAAAGATTATTAATATTTTATAAATGTACTTAAAGAACGGTTAATTGGAAGATATATAAACGATTATCAAGAAAATTAAACTTGAAGTAAAGGGAACAACGTTATATTTGTAGGCATCTGTGTTTCTCTGGTTATGCTAGCCATGAAACATGAATGAGCAAATTGAATTTATCTCAAAATAAAAAAAAGAATGTTAGCTTAAATCATAATTAACAAATTAATCAAAATTTATTTTTCTGTTAATTAATATTATTTATTATTATCGGTTATCATCAGAACTATTTTCGGACATGAATTTTAGGTTGAAAAAATCTTTTATATATAACGCTCCAAGTAACGCTCTCCCAATAATTCTTAAATTAAGTGCATAAAATTTTTTAAATTTTAATTTTTATGTCTTCTTTCCAATACTTTCTTTACCTGGCAACATTATAACTACCACCTTTATTACGACTATATTTCTGGATTGTCTTACAAAAGCCACGCGACGTCTCTCCAATACATGTAGCTTAACATCATTATGTGTATTTGCATGTTAGATACAAACAAAATTTCAATGATGTTGAATTTATTTTGCAAAGGTACTTTCAATTTTTCCAGTACCGAATATTATTTTCAATTTTACTACTGAATGTTTTTTTGTAATATTTAAAATCCATCATCATAAATCAACTGAGTTTATTTATTAAGACACATCACATTACTTAAACGTTGATGAATTGACCCATGAACGAAGTATAAGGATGGCACTAAAGAATTCAGTCTTCATTCAGCTGCCAACATCCAACTATGTGAAAATTCATGAATGGGATTTTGAAGGAATGTAAGATGAACAAAGCATTTTTTCAAAGCTTCAACTGAAGTACAACAGCGAAGACAAAAAAGATATAGAGACCTACAACAACGAGTTAAACGTTCATTGATCAATTAAAACAAAATCAATGTTACAACCTTTTTAAAAGCTATGGTTTTTCTGCAAACAAATTAATTTCATTTCTGCGTAATCATATTACAATGATATTTATATTCATAATGGAATAATTATACTTTTTAACAGTCAAACAGTTACAATTCAAAATCAAATGTGTTTTTTAAAAAATGGTGATTTATTTGATTTTAGGACATTTCGACACCGTTGATTTCGACCATACGGCTTTTTCGACTACAGAAATTTTTTAATGGAAAAATAGTTGATATTAAATTTATTTTAAAACAATGTTGATACTTTCAATGGATAAAATAAACAATGATACAAAATTAATGGAATTATATATTAAGCAGAAATGTAATTAATTTGTTTACAAATTAGAGCGTAATTTATTACATAAGTATCTAACGGAATAGAAGATTCTTCTTGATTCCACAGACGTTGAACAAATTGTCTGCAAATGTTTAGAAGCACTCTATGAATGGGTTCCTCATTTGTCTGAGTTTACATAATTATTAGGCTTGTGATTAATCATAGATGAAAGAATGCAGACTTTGTTGTAAATTAATAAAGTTGTAATTGAAGGCTTTTGATTGAAGTTGAAAAGGCAGCAATAATAACTTCTTGTAATCGATGCTTCAACGTTAAATGGTTATTCAATTAATACGGCTTCAAAACTCAGAGGAACTTGAGAATTATTCTCCAAACTTCATACTTCAGCCATTTGTTACAAGAAAACGGATGCTTAGTTACATCAGTACTCTACAATTCGCTTATGAAGAGATTGACGAACTTATTCGCCAATAAAACGAGAATATACTTGCATCTCTTCTAGAAGAAAAGTAACTGTTGCTTCTGCAGTCAAAAACGTTATGTTGCATTTACATCTAGCCATCATAGCTAGATATGTTAACCACAATATGTTAACACATTGAATGCTGAGTACGAGATATCTCGTACTTTGGCTTACATTACTAAGACGCTAAGTACGAGATATCTCGTACTCAGCATTCAATGTGTTAAATGCTAAAAAGGCAACAATGTAAACTTTTTTGTCCCACGCGTAGCGCGCGTAGCAGACGTTCGGTGCATGATGTCAACAGCAGTCAATGTGTTAAACATATTAGATAAATTGGGTTCATGCAAGTCTTAAATTACTTTATACTGCTATTGCTGAACACTTTTTTTTTCATGTTTAATGAAGCATTTTTCTTAAGATTTTGTGATTTAGTTTCCATCCGAATATTTTAGGTTATTCCAGTATTTGTAAATTAATATTGGGCTTCGGAATTCCAATGTCTTTGGATTGGAGCCCATAATTTCATAGAAATTTTTATTAAAATTTTCTAGATGTTAATTTTTGAAATACCTTCAAGAAAGTTAACATGTTTGATCACTTGCTGTTTCAACTTACAATTTTCACATAATCAATGAATCCATATCCTTCAGTTGCACCTTCATCACATAAAGGAAGATCATTTTTGGTGATGCGAAATATATGCATTTAGCAATGATTTCACATAATACTTATTCCACTGTGTTTGCTCGCCATAGGCCTTGGTTGAGATTTTCTATGGTTTCTGTGCCCATTCTTCATGTTATATCTTCGAGTGTTATATCAAGATAAACAGAAATCAGGTTTGGTAGGGAAATAAGAATAGCTAATATATCACTAACTGCTTATGTTCAAAAGCTTCTTCTTTAAGAATATTGTTGGAGATAATGGAGTGCAATAAATTCACCTTAATTTGATGAAAGGTTCTTGGAATTCTTGTTGGAAAGAACTATTCTTGTCTTATTTGACGAAGACTTCGATGGTAAATTGTAGGAAATATTTGAGTTCTTGGACAATAGTGTTATCGGTCTTGCTTGTCTCGTATGGATATACCAGGAATTACTTCAGAATAGAACTTGAGCGTAGCTATAACACTTGGATTGAAGGCTTGACGTTAAAAATCCACAAAATAATATTTATTTCTAAGGTTTTTATATTAAGCAAATTTCTATTGATTTCTATCTTATGATTTCTATAATTAAATATTATTTCTATGATTAAATTAAATGGTTTTACAAAGATAGCTAAAAAGAAAAATATATATATATATAGATGTCAAGAGAATTAAATCAAAAATGAACTAACAAAATGGTGAATCAGAAGAATCAACTCGTTTGATTGTTTCTCAGGTTATTTTAATTCAACAAAAATTATAATTATTCTTAGATACTTCAGGATTGTTTTAATAGATATATTATTTAAGATAGAATAAGATTAAATGAATGAACAAACTTCAGTATCAATTTTGATGTCATCCAAAATTTCGAAAAGGATTTTAGAATCTATAGATATGGTTCTTTTTCTCCTGGACTGAGAAATGCTTCCATCTTCCGAAGGATCGGAATCAGGGGGTGGGTCATTGATTTCAGCTGTAAATATTATATTTGGTGAATCTGTGTCATTATAAATACAGTCTGAAAAATGTCCAGTAATTTTATCACAAGTTTTAAGACTATCATTAAGGCGCTTCTTTTCTTGACTATGAGTTTTATTAGCAATACTTCTCAAAATCATTTCCATTATTTTATAACGTCTTGGATTACATTCGCAATTCCCATTCTGAAATACGATTGTTCATAAATATAAGGTGTCATAAAACATTAATTTAAAAATACAATGAACTAAAAATGCAAGTCTAAAAAATCATTATAAAAGATAATAATAATATATATATAT
>MQRK01145114.1:0-10210 GCA_001938485.1 Girardia tigrina | reverse complement strand
TAAGTTCAGGTAATTTCAATTTTAAAAGGGTCAAAAATGATTTTAAAAAATTAAACAAAAATAAACAGACGAAGAAAGGAACTTCAAACTTTTATAAATACCTTTGGTCACAAAAAGAGAATGTTAATTATTTGTACATAAAATTTTTCGAGAAAAAAATATTATTTTATATTATAATTTTATTATTATAAATGTCTGGAAGATGATGATAAAATTGATTTCATCCCCGAAAACGTTACAAAATAAGAAGGTTTATTTTTCCCTAAAAGAATATTTCCCAATTAAATCACATTATTAAGTTTATTTTTCCAAAGTGATTTTACCACTGATTTTGATAAATGTAACAGTTCAAATAATATTTACATCTTGCGAAAACGTAAACCCCTTTTATCTAGCCAAACTTGTGCCGGTGTCAATATTTGACTAATCATTATAAAATATTAAACATTTTCCTTTCGGTGACTCTTTTCTTCTGTTCGTGACATGTAATCTTCTAATGAAGAACGATTAATTTTTTCCGCTCGGGTGATTGCGTGGCAAACTTTTAAGTTTACCGTTTGTCATAATTGTTATCTGTTGCAGATAAATTTTGATGACGGCTATAATAAAACGATATCCCCAAGTCGGCCAACTGTTCTCCGATCACAATCTCCAGTTATTTTTCTTGTCAAAAATTTCCTTTTCTCTTTTCAAAATACAAATGCGCTTTTCCAATTTCGGTTTTCCGTCAAATTTTAAACATTCATCTTTTTTCTTTACGATTTCCTCTGGTCGAAAATTTTGTTTTACATTTTTTTTCCAAATGAATGAATTTCGTCTTTCTGGATAGAAAATTGTCTTTCATCATCAAATTGAATTATATTCGGATTTATTTATCAATGTTTTTTAATCATTTAATTTGACGCATTTCTTTGTTGTCTTTTTCTTGTTGTTTTAAGTGTAAACCGGGACTGGCTCTAGGCACCAGAAGACAAAAAAACCAAACACATAATTGGGGATTAATTTGTCTTGGGACGTTAATGTAGCCAGAGTTTCTAGCGATATGCGAAGGCAAATTTTCTTCATTATTCGAGCGAAATTAAGCATATATCACTAATGACAGTAACATTTTTATTTCTTAATGTCTCTTTAATATACAATTATGTATAGTCAAGCGTAAACGAATAAGGTGACTTTGTTAAAAAAAATAAAATAAAGAAAATATTTTCGAACAAATTTGTTTTTCGTCTCTAGAAAAATATAATATTAATGAGTCAATAATAAAATTTTTAAAAAAATTTACGAAACATTTTTAACCGATTTTTACATTCTTTTAATGATCAAGATATAAGAATATAAACAATTAAGTTCCTTTAGGAAATTTTAATCCTTAGTGAATTTCGCCATAAAAAGCAATTTAAATTAATTATTTTTGGTTTCAAAAGACTTAAAGAAAACCGGGAAAAGTTAATTATATTTTGCGGTTAACGGAAACTTCATACATGATACAATCTTTTTTGTAGAAATGTAAAATCTATATAATATAAATATTTTTTTATTATTATTAAGAACACTTTTAGTGTTCATATGATTTCCAATATATTTATTGATATTAAAACTCAAATTGCCTCTAAGACAATTCTCCACAAAACTTTCGTAGTTAGACATCGTTCTTGATTGATAAATTTAAATTATATTTCTAAACATCTAATAGTTCGAACGAATTTAAATTAAAATTCCTTACTAAAATTATTTTCAAAAATATTTTAATTAATTTTAAATACATTATCTATGATTAAAAAATCTTTTTTTACAATCAACTATTATAATCCTCCGATGACTGTGACGAATAACTGTGTATTTAAAATAACACTCAGCATTGGCGCACAGGGTAGTGAATCTTAGACTTTGTATCAGGTAGAAACCATTTGACAAATACTAAGTTTTCTGATCCTCTCACACGGCTTCAGATGCAAGAGTGCGAGCTTTCAATGCACAGGTACACTTCGGTTTACCTCTGAGAAATGACCAGTCATGTTCCTACGATCCATGATTCTGGTGACTTTTGGCTGTATAAACGTACTGAGTGCAACGGGGAAATGGGCAACGAAACATGCCATTATCCGTTATTATATCCACCTGAAAATTCAGCACCACACTTGGGATTACTCTTGGACATTTCTCGTCACCTCGTCAGCTACACCGACAGACACTAGCATATCATGTTCCTTAATAAATGTGGTTGTAGTGATCCATTATTTTTTAACTTAATTAGTCTATAACTTTTGTGGCAGTTCTCCATGGGACATATGAATGAACCACAACCTCTCTGTGCCGTCGGCGCCGCGGCCAGATGCACATTCTTAACTATTATAATCAACTGCAATAATATTTAAATCACTTTCAAATATATTTAGAATATTTTGATTAAAATATTATTACATGTTTATTTATTAAAATAACTAATAATTTTAAATGTTATTTACATTTCATAATTTTCAAAATAATCTGTCAGTTCAAAACATTTAAAATATCAATCTTCCATCTGGATGGGAGAAACACAATCCTAAAACAACATACTAAACATAAAATACAATAAACACCATCCGAAAATATTCTGCACAATTGTTAAAGAACAAAAATAATTATATTGGATTAAGAAGTCTGAGGAAAATATTTTAGACAATTTAAGAAAAGTTAAATTGAACAAACGTGAAGGATTTTACTTTGATTCAAAGCAACCGAAATGAGGAATGTGGTCTTTTTGTAAACCATTTTACTGCTGTTTTGTACAAAATTTACATGTCCATTTTATATTTGTACATATTATTTATTTTATATTTTAGAACATAATATTATCTGTGCTTTATCTTTTTAATATTGCTGTGAATACTAAACGGAAATCTCAATATAAGTCTCATATGCGACGTCAAAAGGACGATGACTAAACGAAATCACAGTTTCATATCAAAAACTCAGCAATAACCAACAAATAATAGTTATCTTCACTTTCTGTACGGGGACTACAAAATCTGGATGGACCTGAAACTTCACAGAAAATCGATCAGGGTTAGTATCCAAAACAATCCACATCAAAAAACCCGTAAATTTATCAAGAAATTCCGAGTCATGAATAATGTTGACAAGAATCTTCATTCAAAAAAAGACTGAAACTACCTCACAATTATCGAGTAGTAAGTTATGAGTGACGAAGAAAGGTTGCTTAATAGTAACTTTTGTCGTCAAAGATCAAACATTCTTCAGAACCTGCATCCACGAAATGGATGGCTAACGTCAAACATAACAATTACTGATTTTGTCAAGGTCGAGCATTCAGATCGAGTCACCTACGTAAAAGAAAAACATCCTAAAAATTGTGTCATTCGTCTACTTTATGCCAAAGTCAAGCTGCGTACGATATTCACATGCTGATAGACATGAGTTTGGATGTTCTGTAACATCCATCTTCTGATATTACCCCCAATTGACTTTCATTTGTTTACCAAGTCTCCTCGACTAGTTCAAATCAACACATCAAAAGTTCTTCCTAGATGGATCAAACATTTAGACATATAGCATAAAATATTTGCTTTCGATGGGGATTATTCTAATGTTTCTGTTGTCTTGAGTTTTCAATAAAAAATGATTTTTAAAATATTTATTTGTGGTACTCTAATCTTTCAATGCTAAGGTCGTCAAGGTCGGAATCGTTTTTCATTTGTGGAATAAAAAAAGCTTTTTTTAATAAGTCAGTAAAACTAATAACTAACCTCATAGAAAGATTTAAAAATTCTCCAAAATCCATATTAAACCTTTCAACACGATTTTTTTTATTTTAGTAATCCATGTAATATTATTTTTTTTTCAATTTGTTTGACTAATAAGTGTGACTCGTACCTACTGTTTGCAAGTAACATCTAGATTGATAAAATTGTATAGAAACAATAAAATGGGGCTTTGCGGACCGCAAGCAGCAACAAAACAACAAAGGGTATACTCGGGGACAATATATCCCACCAGTATTGAAAGGTGTAAAAGAGCTAACTGAAAACGTGTTTCAGTTAACTCCTTTAACGTAACAAAAAAATAAAGATAAATATCTATAAAACTTTTATTTTACACAATATAAATAAACATATATAACAAAAAAAATCACATACAAGAGAGAAAGAATGGCATGGATAAATCTCGATTTCGATTAGTGTTTATTGTTCTAAGGTTTCAAAGGAACGATCTTCTGTTGTAACAATGTCGATGGAAACGTCCGAGAATCATTTGGTTGCACAACGAGAATTTGAGGAAATAGATTATATGAAGAGGAGCACATTCAGGGGGAATATTGATAAATTGGTTTGCAGAAAATTCCTTTACGAACCGATTTTACAGGAAAATGTTTTGTAGGTAATATACTATAGTTGTAATCCGTAATATTAATGATTATTTTTATCGATCCTCGTTATATATATATATATATAATTATATATATAATTTACTATATATAATTTATATATAATAATTAACTGGGTCACTAAAAAAGGGTTAAAATGTAATTGAAAATCTTTAATTTAAAATATTAAATTTTCTGAACCTCTACCTTCTAACTTTTACGGGTAATAAATAAATATAATATTATATTTTTATTTCTTGTTTCTTTAATATTTTTTATTTTTTTTAGTAAATTCCGAGAAATTCAAAATTGTCATTTCTTAACCCTTTTGACCATTTTTTAATGTCAACTTTAAATCATAAATAAAATAAATAATTCACATATCGAAAGATTTGATAAAAATTAGACATTCTTTTGACAAATTTACTTGACAGATTTTTCGTCAACAAAACAAAAATTGATAATAAAATCATATTTTTTCAATAAATATTTTTAATTATCATTAATTAATTATTAATTAATTCTTTCAGATAAAATCAAATTGACAACAGCAAAAAAACAATTAATAATTAATATAATTACACAAAAAAATATTATTTATTATTTTTTTTTATTTTTGAAAATTTTACAAATATTTCAACGTTAATTCTTATTAATAGTTTTTTTTTTAATTTTTTTAAAATTTAAATATGATTTTTTTTTCACAATAAAATTAACATTTTTGATGTCGAAAAAAAAATTATGAAAAGAGCCAGAAATTTCTCCAATAAATGGTTTTGTCTACTGGAATCAATGGATCGAAACCGAAAGGAGGGTGATGAAGGGGTCGCTGGGGGTGATCACAGAAATAGAGAGAATTTTCCAAAACAATAACAAAACAAAAAAAAATAAACCCATAATAATAAAAACACATTTTTTTATTGCACAGTGAATATTTTTGATATTTATTGTTAAAAATTATCAACATGCATACACTCACGTATAAATATTATTAATTATCTTTGATCTTTACCGACATAATGAGACCAATCTAATAATAATAATGGTCATACAACTTCTGGGATGTTCCTTATCGTATTTGATATAAATTGTTTAGTTTACGCATTTATAAAACAAGCGCGTTATGGTCTCATCCGACATGTGTTTAGGACATTGTCAAACAATTCCATAGATAAAGCCGCTATATCATGCTTCTGAAAAAAAGAATACACACAAACACAATCACACACATACAGACACGAGCAATAAAATTTTGTGAGACAGATTTTCTGATAGGAATCGCTCTTTTTTATACATATATAACGCTCGTCTATTATTCCCTAACACTTGATTCATATAATATACCACTACCGGCAAATTTCAGCTAGACACTTTTATCTAGCCATTATTATATTTGGCGTCAACGTGATAAATTAGGTTAGAATTGTAAAAATAAATTAATCTACATACAATCACGCGCGCGCGCCGGCATTGACTGACAGAAAGAGAAATTATGCCACACACACCAGCACGTTAATAATCAAATATATGGACGCATACCGGCACACACATACACACAATCACTGTGAAGTTAACCGAGCGAGTTATCAAGTACCGACAAAACTTCAATGGATTACGATCCATCAACACTTGTAGATAATCTCTCAGAGTTGTGTCTGTCTGTCTATCTGTCTGTGTGTGTGTGCTTGAATATTCCAATGAATTAGTGTTCGTGTATGTGTGCATGTATGTATCTGATATTATTTCTTTTGTTGATATCATTTGGGCTTCTGGTGACGCGACTTACTATTGCGGTTTTGCTGACGTTATGTTTCTGTGTCACGATTGATCTGCCGACAGCATGGTGATGCTGAGTTGTCATCTATATTGTGACAGGCCGAGCCAATCCTTTTTGATTGTTACATAATATTTGCAACTAAATTGAAAAATTATTTTAAAAATAATATTATTATTATTTGGATTTTTTTTTCTTTATTCATTTACGAATATATTTCTTTTTTTGTTATTTTATTTATTTATTTTGTTTTTCTTTTTTTTTGATTTTTGTTTTGTAAATTATTTTCGAAAATTATGATTAATTTTTTTTTTTGGCGATTTTTGGGAATTTTTTTTTATTTAAATTTTATTTTATTTATTACTTTTTTATGTTGCTAAAAAAACTTCTATGAATAAATAATGAATGAATTTCTGATATTGATTATGTAAAGTTTATTTTTTGATCTTTTGTTTATATTTTTAATTGTGTTAAATTGTTTTAATTTAACAAATTAATTATAGTTTTATGTATGAAAATCTTATATATTTATTTTTTTTGAAAAAAATATTAATAATAACGTTAAATTTATAATAAAAAATCATAAATGGATAAAATAGTTTTATTACAAATAATGCCAAGAAAAATCCATGTGATTATATATTAATATATTCCGAATGAGGAAAATTCTCCTCAAATAAGCTACAGATCTACCACATTTGTTTCACCCTCTTACTTTGGGAAATAAAATATAAATATTTTGGCTGAAAATAATAGGTTTTTGAGAGTAGAATTAATTATTATTATTATTGGAATAAAATAAAAAAAATCGAAAACTATTTTTCTGTGATACTCACTTAAATTAATTATATTTTTTGGTAAATAAAACAACATAATAAAAATAAATATTAATTTATTTTCTATACTTAAAATTAAATAATTAATTTTGGTATTTGTTTTTTATTGATTATTTGTTTTTCTAAATATTAATCGTCAAAATAAATATAAACAGAAAATAATAAAAGAATTAACACGTATTTGTTTATTGCCGTCTAAATTTTAGAAAAATATATATGAAATAATAGGTATTTATTTAAGAATTATAATTTAAGAATTAATAATAATATTTAATTATTTAATTAATGCATAAAAATAATAAAAAAACGAAATTAAATTAAAATAATTAATCAACATTTATATAATCAAAATAATAATATTAAATTAAATTGAAAAATATTCTTCGGATTTAAATTAATATTTACACGATTCTTTTTTAATGACAAGTGCCCAAAAATATAAATAAATAAATTTATTAGGTTGTTTGGAATCTTTAACATATTATTTTTTTATTCCCTAATTTTTTACTATAAGCTTTGGGTTATCTAGAAAAAAGTTATATTTATAAGATAAAAGAATAATATGCTTATCTACCGCTCTTTAAAGACTATCTACCGTCTTAAACAATCACAAAAATATTTATCTTACGCTTAATATGTTTTTAGATATAAATTTAATCACCACTTATGAGACTCATTTTACAAAACTTTAACGTCTTTGATTTCAAATTCTAATTCACAAAGTTAACATTTGTCTCTTGGAATCCGTTTGGTCACACGGGTTCGACCTTAGAATGAGCTTTGCGAAGTCAATCAAGTCGTCAGAATCACTGATTTTCGTATAATTATTCATCTTTAATCCGCGGCGTTCAGTTAGCATTTTTTTATGTTTGGCATAGTGAATTTAATTAATTTTATTAATTACTTTCAAAGAGAAAACTATTTAAATATTTAAAACTTGATTCTATGAGGTCATAAAATAATTGAATAAAATTATTCAAAAAATGGAATTAAACAATAATTAAAAATAAAGTTAAATAAAGTTAAAATAAAAGAATATAATTTTAGTTGGTTAAAAATAGATAAAAATAAAAATAGATAATAAATAACGCATTTAGTTTTAAAAATATTTTTGTTTTAATTTCTATTACAAAAATGAATAATGTGATATTAAACTCGATGGAAGAAAATAATATTTAAATAAATTAAATTAGTATTATATTTTTAGTATTTCATTTCATTGAATTAAAATTAAAACATTTCTCTAAAAATATTTACTGCTTTTATTAAAGTATTTTTTTTCTATTTGAATTATCTTTATTCTTATTTTTATTTCATTATTAAATTTGTAGTCTTTGAAAAAAAACAATTGTAGAAAAAATAATAAAACCGTAAAAAAATTGTTTATATATTTTAATTTTAACAAAAAGTAATTTTTAACAAAAAAAAATTTTCAGAATTTTTATTCTATTAATAATAAATTATTTTTTTGTCTTTCCAATAAAATCACTCATTATCATTATATCCATTAAAAAAAGGTAATATATAATAAAAACAATATTAATATTTTCAACCAGCATTCATTTTAATAATTAAAGTTAGCAATAAAAACAAATTAAAGAGCCTCGGGGATAATTAAAAAGGAAAGCCGCAAAAAATGCTTTTTGGCTATTTTTTAATAATAATTTTCTTTAAGATTAATAAGTCCTTTAGACTAGACGATAATAATAATAATAATAACAATATTGCCGAATAAATTTCCAATTAATTCGTAAAAATATCTTTTAAATTTGAAACAATGAAACTCAATAAAGAATAAACATTTTTAATGTGAATATTCCTCCGACAAACGTATTTTATTCATTAATAAATATCTAATTAAATCGATTTTTTATTTAACCCACTTGAATTCCAAATTATGTTTTTATGTAATAAATGTTTGATTTGAACAGTTTAAAAATTTCAGTTTTAATTTTTTTCATAAAATCTAGCTCTAAACAAGAGGGACGCAACCAGAAATTCGTATTCGGGGGTGCAAAAAATAATTTTTAACACATTAAAGATTTCAAAAAATATGTATTTAATTGATTT
Organism: Girardia tigrina; assembly: GCA_001938485.1. Taxonomy (NCBI): domain Eukaryota; kingdom Metazoa; phylum Platyhelminthes; order Tricladida; family Dugesiidae; genus Girardia; species Girardia tigrina. The sequence goes on along the minus strand of MQRK01145114.1, from coordinate 1,164 downwards.
CTTATCAAACACTGAATAAATACATGAATTTAAATAATGTTATTTTTACATACGAGTATAGGAATTTGAATTTGAGTCGAATTTTCAAATTAACTTCATTTCATTTTTATTTTTTTTATAAATTTTAGATATAATTAGAAAATTTTGTGGGTACAAATGCACCCTTGCACCCCCTGGTTGCGCTACTACTAAATAATATTCAATATGATCGAATTATTTACTAATCCATAATGAATCGGATTTCCAATTATCGTCATCACTCGATATTTTGTTATTAAATTTATGATAAAAATTCATTGTAAATTCAAATTAGAGAACTTCAATTAAATTTGTACAATTGATTTTAATTATTTCATTTAAATAATTTTCTTTTCAATTTTTTATATTTAATTTATAAAAATCAAAGTCTCATATAGTGACTGTTACGGATAACTGTGTATCAAAAATAACACTCAGCATTGGCGCACAGGGTAGTGAATCATAGACTCTGTATCGGGTAGAAACCATTTGACAAATAAAGTTTTCTGATCCTCTCACACGGCTTCAGATGCAATAGTGCGACTGAGAGTTGGGATTGAGAAATATGTGCTTTATGAGTATATATTTCTCACCTTCTAGATGCGTCCTCGTCGTGGTCCTGGATAACCAACTATACTCGAGAAGTGGTGCCTCTTAGCAAGGGCACCTTAAAATCCATTGCAATAAAAAATTTGACAAATATAGAGAAAGGCGAGATCACTCGCAAAATAATAGAATCTCGGGCTAATTGGAGACCGTTCCGGTGTCCCCCTTGGTGAGGTTCGCGTTTCGGTTTAAAGGTATGTACATGGAATGTGCGAGGTTTCGATGGTGTGAATGTTTGAGGCGTTACATAAATATTTTTATCCTCACAATTGCTATTTAATTATTCAATTTTTACAATAAAAATAAATTAAGTAACAAAAATAAAATTAAAATAGTTATCAAAAGAATTATTATTATTTTCCAATTATTTTTTCATTTAATTGGAAATAAATAAATTTGAAAATATTAAAGTTTCAGAAGTATTCTAATGGATAGAAGTATAATTATACTAATTATATAACTGCATCTTTGATTTATCAATTATTAATCAATAATTGCTATTATAGATTAAAACAAAAAATTAATAATAATTTTCTGTTA
>MQRK01145094.1:0-10075 GCA_001938485.1 Girardia tigrina | reverse complement strand
AATAAACATACGCAGTCTATTATATTTATTTATTTATTTATTCATTTTGTATTATTCCTTGAAACTGTCTGTTATTTGAAACTCGTATTCGAAATGTGTCGGTCAAATGTACCATCATGTAAGAGCAAACGTCGAAAGAGCAAATCGCAATTTTTTCGTCGAACAATTACATGCTTTACATCTAATATTACAATGGTTTGCATTCTTATTTGTTATATCATAGCTGGAGGATTTCTTTTTGTCCACATGGAAGCTGAGGCCGAACGACAGCGTCTACTCAATGGACGAGAAGCAGTTCAAAAATACAAAGAAAAATTTTTGCAATATAGTAGAATGCAAATAGAAAATTATAGACGAAGCCTCATGAATCACACGAAACATTACTTTCGAAAGGCAAGTAATTATTTTCAGGTGATTGATAATATCAAAGCAAATCAACCTATGGGTCGAGCCCCTCAAAGAATGAATCCCGAAGTATTAAAACAAGCCGACGAACTGAAGAATATGTCCAATAATTTGATAGCATTAAAACCTGAAGACTTTGCTGCACCGATCGTCAAAGAGACTAAGAAATCAAGAAATGAAGCTGCAGATAGATTCATTGAAGAGATTTATAACAGTACCCAAGAAGGATATAACTTGAATTTTGTGGAAAATAAAACGGCTTTGTGGACCTTTACGGGAGCAATCTTATATTCCGTTACAGTTATAACAACCATCGGTAAAATTTGCTTTTTTTAATTTTAAGATTTTAATACTTATATTATATATAATATAAATAATTATTTAGATTTTTAAAATAATTTTTGTTAAAAAGAATATTCTTTCCTAAACATCCTCTCTCTTGATCTTTATAACAAATCTAGTTTAAAGGTTATTGAAAATAGTTTTTGTAAGTTGATTTCTGTTTTCTTGTTTTGATTCTCCTTTAACATTTCCGAGTGAAGCTTCTTGCTAAATCGATCGTTCATACTTCATCACATTTTGATCAAAGATGTAATTAGTTTTAGAGGTGAAAAATCAACATAATTGTTGCTTTTATTAAAGGTATTTGTTAATTAATAAATTTCGAAATTTACTTTTAATATATAAAATGTGACGAACAATTTACTTAGTCTAAAATTGTTTCCTTTTATGCAATTGTTGTATAAAGACAATGTTTACTTTTGCGTCTTCTTTCAATAAAACAAATGACGTCTCAAATAATGAACAGTCGAACAACATTCATTGTTGCTCCCTTTTAGTTGAGTAAATGATCAAATTAAATTTTCTGTTTGAAGATATTTGAGACAATTTACGTTTCTTTTTAATATTATATTAATTTTTGATATATAATTTAGAGATATATCCTACATATATATATATATATATATATATATATCCTAAATATATGTGAGGAACAGGTTCACCCTTAAAATTTTTGAAATAATTAATTTTTTAAATAATTTCTAAAAGAATAAATATCTAAAATCAAAAGTTTTCCTTTATCTTTAATGAATTTTAAAAAGTTACTTTCTAGAATAATTAATTTTTATTTACTAAAATTTTAGTTAGAATGAATTTTTAAATAATTGATTTTTAAAAATATTTGATTTAAAAATATATATAAGCCAAGGAAAATTATATGTTTTACATTAATTTTAATAGTTATTCTCAAACAATAAATTAATGAATTTTTGATAGAAATGTAGTTTTTAAAAACAGATAATTTTGAATATTCAAATTGTTAAGAATTTTGTAAATTAATAATTTGATAAATAATTAAATTTTTAAACAGCTTTTAAAAATATAATTTTGGTGTTAATGAAATCTAACATTGATCAAGAACCCAACAATATCCATAACGTATTATTTAAACAATCATCTCTAGACTGTAGATATCCTCTAAAGTCTACATGATATAAAAGAAAATTAGGCTTTTAATAATAAAATTTCAGTTTTCATAACCTTCATTTTAATTTAATTTTTATATTTCATAATCTTAAAATATTTATATTAAATTTTTGAATATTAAGGGTACATGTTTGGAAGTAGCTCTGTAAAGTAAATAGTCCTACGACTATTTATTTCTCACACGACATCCAAAACACTTATGTGTCTATGTTTCTGTAGAATTTGTTGAATGCTTCACGGGTATTGATGCCTTTTTAAGGATGACCACCTTGGTAATTTTTCGTCCAATTTTGTTAAAAATATTTCCTGAGAAAAAACGAAATTCGCACAAATTATAATGTATCTTGAAATCATTTTACGCCACTGTGGATCTAAACATTAGCCTTATCAGAGCTCTGATTAATCAACAGCCGAAACATGACACAAGCCACCAATCTGACATAGTATATAATCTACAACATTCTGTGTGGTACACTAAGTCTTAAGAACCTATGATATGTTTGAGTAACTTATTGGGAGAATATAACAAATAGAATCTTTTTGAGTAATTATAAAGCATAGATTTTTTTTGCTGAGATAAAAAAACATAGTATTTTTATTGACGTAAATATAAAACAGAATTAATATTATAACAGAATATTACAGAATTAATGATTTTAAATTATCAGTAGCTCCTCTGAATCTAGCTATTCTTGATCTTATTCTAGCTCTTCTAGCTAAGGGAGACAAAACATTGTCTTTGGTTAAAAAATTCAATGATAGTGAAACTATTGGCTCTACATTACTACAATATTGAAGACTGTATGAAATATTGGAAAAGGCTATATTAGACAAGCGTCTTTTTGACAGCTTTCCATCGAAGGAAATGAACACGTCTTTGATATTTCCAATACCAAAAATTCGTTGTTCTAAGTTTGCAAACAGAAAAAAATGATTCCCTTTACCGTTACAGATGACCGATAATGTTTTTGAAAATGCAAAGACCCTGGAGAAACAGTTATCAGTGAGATTTATATAAATTGTATTCACAAAGTTGGAGAGAAGGGGAGAATATACCGAAAAACTCCTCTAAAATGTCAATTCTGCAGGAAAAGGCTTATTTAATCTTTAATGTCAATAAAATTAGTAGAGTAAAGTCTTGACATTAACTTTAACTTCACTTTATTAACTTCACTAGACGTATAGTTGTACAGAGATGAAGTGAATTTGATCCTATTTATGTGGCCTTACACCTATTACATGTGCATTGGTAAACAAGATTTGAACACAATCCTACCGATGTATGAGATTAATTGTCGAATGACATTTTCAATTTTTTTTGGTATTTGATATTATTTTTAAATTTTTAGCCCTTTATGTACGTTGTTAATTTTTCACTTTAAATTTTGAGTACCCATCATCATATAGTAAATTGTTTAATTTATCTATGTCTTTATTACTACAGTCCGGCCTCGCTTTTAGGGAAATCTCAAAAATGGAAGAAACCTCTAATGAGGTGAAATATTACAATTTATACCAAAATAATGTTACAGTCCGACCTCGCTTTTGGGGAAACCAATTAATGTAGTTTTTATTTAACATAATTGGAATTTCGAATAGATATATTATTAGATTTATTATTCCAAATTTATTTAACCCTGTAAGATATTAAAATATTAGTTGTTTGAATATTATAAAAAGTGTGTAGTTTTTAAAATAATTTATTAATCGATTTTTAGGTTATTTATTATTTACAATTTAACAAACCCCTTGAAGAGAAAGTTGACGCCCGAAGATAAATGGCTTATTGCAAAAAAATTAAAGATATAATGATTTACTTTCACAATTTAATACCAACAAAGGGTTTATATATAAAATTAAAAATGAATTGCAAAGTATTTACTAAAGGAAGATATTTCTTATTCGGCCGAAAAATTGAATGAATCGGAAAATATAAAAATTTCAGAATTATTGATGAAAAAACCTTTATTATTTATCAAAAGCTACGATAGAAAATTCCATTTGAATGGACCTACACTTAAAGCAATATCCAAAAAATTGCCAAAGAATTTTGAATGGATGACTTTTGCCGCTTCTAATGTATGGCTCTCACGATTCGGGAAACGTAAAAACATTTCCTTTAAAAATTTGCATGGAGAAGCAAAATCCGCGGATTTAAATGCTGCAGAAATGTTTAATGAAAGCATTAATGAGAAACTTAAAATTTATAAACTGGACGAGATATAAAATTATGATGAGACAGGAAAACTCATTAAAAATATTCCAAATAAAAGTTATGTCGAAAAGAATGATATGTGTATTGGTATTAAAAATAATAAGGAACGTATTACAATATTATTAGCTGTTAATATGGAGGGGGAAAAATTACCTCCACTTGTGATTGGGGAAATTCAAAAATCCGAGATGTCTAAAGAATATAGATATTAGATCATTTAATTTGCAATGTACATCTTCTAGCTCTGTATGGATGACATTGGAGATATTTAAGCTTTGGTTATTTAATCTGAATGAGGAGATGAAAAAAAACAAAACATTCTTTTAATAAGAGATAATACTCCTACATATGTTCAAGAAACGTACTCAAATATAGAGATGCTCTTCTTGCCAAAAACACGACATCGTTGATACAGCCGTTAGATATGGGGATAATTAAATCTTTTAAAATTTTTTATTTAAATTATTTATTTGAAATATGATTTGCAGAGGGATAAAAGGATTTTGAGGACATACTGAAGAAGGTAACAATTTTAGATTCACTGAAGTGTATTTCTTTGGCTTGGAATGAAGTAAAGACAGACACAATAAAAATTTGTTTCAACAAACCATTCTTTTCTTTGAAAAAAACGGAATTAATTATACAGGGGGGAGAATATGAAGAAAATGTATCTAATAAAATGATTACCAAGATGACATGACGATGAATAATTAGAATTCATGGTTATGGATATTACTTGTAAAGATAATAATAACGAAGATCTGGACGGCGATATAGTTTCTGATTATGATACATCACTGGATATTATTGAGAACAATGATGACAATAATTTAGACGATGAAATTAAATATTACAAGGGTGAAGTTACAAATACACCGGAAATGAGTAATTGGCATAAAATTATTGACGAGTTAAAGGAATATTTTTTACACTTTGCTCCACGAAATATAAATGGTTTTTACGAAATAAAACGCAATATATGGGAAGCAGCTAAAAGGGGAGATGGGGATTGGTGCCAAAATAACGGATTATATGAAGAAGATTGAAAAATAAAATGAATTTATGTTTTGTTTTTATAAAATAAAATTTGTTAATTTTTTTTGTATTTCACTTTTGGGTTATCCTTACTTTTAGCGAATCCTCCATTTGGGGAAATATATAAAAATCTTCCCTAAAAGCGAGGTTGGACTATATATGGATTTTCCAACCTTTGTTAAAAATAAAAACAGATTATTCAATAATTTGAATTTGTCCCAAATTTTCAGATTGTTCAAACAAAGGAGATTTAATTAAGAATACTGTGGATCCGTTAATATATTATCATTATAAATAGAAATCTGTTATTATAAATACTTATATACATCTAATTATCCTCACAATTACCGTATTTAACGGACTATAAACCCCGGCTTATATGAAAAAAAAGTATGAAAATTAAAAAAAATTGGTTAGACTTATAAGCGTGTGCGACTTATATAAAAACAAAACCAATAATTTTATTTTAAGATTATTCGATTTCCTCGAATCCAGAATGTTTTTTTCATTTATATTGAAATCTCTTTCTGCTTCTCTGTTACCATGTTTTTCAGCATAAGCAATAATTTCAAATTTTCTTTCGACCGTAAACGATCTTCTTGTTTTCCTCATTTTTAACGTGAATTTCAAATTCAAAATCGGCTCTTCCTATCATTGTGAAGCAGAATTCACAAAGCGTTGGATTGTTCACCCACTAATAGGGAACGTGAGCTGGGTTTAGACCGTCGTGAGACAGGTTAGTTTTACCCTACTATATAAAGCGTCATTACAATAGTAATTCTGTTCAGTACGAGAGGAACCACAGATTCGGATCACTGGTAAATGTGCTTGATCGAAAGGTCAGTGGCACGAAGCTACCATCCGAGAGATTAAGAAATTATTTTAATAAAACAAAAATAATGAAAGTCAAAATTAAAATAATATTAATTTAAATTTAATGATTTCTTCATTTACATAATTTAAAATAAGTTTTTGATTCAAGTTTTCAAGTCACAAAAATATGCGACTTATACACTGTTGAATTGAATTTTCAAAATTTAAAAAAAATGGGATGCGACTTATATGCGAGTTATAGTCCGATAAATACGGTACATTTTTCAAAGTAGATGACATAGCTAAGGAGCAGAAATAAGATCCTTTATCATGTTTATGACGATATTTAGAGATATACTCTCAAAAACTGTTCAAAGTTTTATACAAACACGTATTAGTTTTCTTTCTGCAAATCTCCGTCTCGAAACAATCTATTTGTCTCTCAGACATATCTCGAAAGGAAAAAAATATCTGTCTCTTTCCCGATAGTAAATTTACTCTTAAATACAAAAAATCATGTAAAATTTCAAAATGGGGAAACTTTTTATTAATTAAACTAAAAAATTATAATCTTCTTAAAATAATTTTTTTAGTTTCCTGAGTGATTAATTTTAGTTATTTAAAAGTTGATTATTCAAAAAAGTATTGTTTGTTTTATGCGTCAAAACTACAAACAAAAGAATATATAATGTCTTCATTGAACTTTTTTGAGTAAAGTAAATGATTTCGATCAAAACGAAAGAGTGCAAATGTATTTTTATTAAATTTGATAAAAAAATGTTTACTAAATTACAATTGAAAAAATTTTTCAAAATTGTTTACATTTCGTTGTTTAAATTGATCGTTTGTTTATAATCCAAATTGTTTTTACAAATTGTTCGAAGAAAAAGACATTTTCTTTCTTATTTTTGTTATCTTTTAACAAAAATAAGTTTTAAAATGAACATTATAACAATTTTTATTTCTATTTAAATAAATAAAATCTAAGAAAATGTATTCGAAATTTAAAAATATTTTATTTTATTTTAAAAATATTTAAGAATAAGGTTATTAAATCAAGTAATTTTTATATGTTATACTGGTAAATATTATTTTTTAACGGGAGTATGTGAAAACTTTCCAAGAAAAAGTTCAAGGGTCCCTTTTTGAAGGACCTAGTTTTAATTAACTCCAACAAATATCAAATTATTAAAGCATTATGATGAAACAATAAAAATATATAAAAGTTATATAACTTATTTACTAAATACATCTATAAATTTAAGGTTAACCTTTATTTGTCTTAAAATTTTTTAAAAATTTTAAATTATTAAAAAATTTTAATTTAGAACTAAATTTCAAATATGGTACTTAATGCGAGGCCATTAGACTAGTTTTTTGTAGTATGATAATGATTGGATACTTGATTTAGTAGATAGGGGCATGTTCTTGTACACGAACAGTGAAGTTTCCGTACATAATAATCGCGTATTTCGTAATAATGCAAAACATATTAAATAAATAAACAATATAATCAATGTATTTCAAAAATTTTTTTTCATATATCTTGATCCCCGGTCATAACATAAAAAATTTCCAAAGTACAAGGAATGTACTGTTAGGATTTAACTTTTGTGGTAAACTTGAAAACATGTTTTCCCGCTGGAGTAATGCAATTTGACATAGCAATTATCACATTTTTTCTTTGTAGTGCTTTGATGTACGAAACAGCGATCTTCTGTCGTTTCTGCTAGTAAATGATCGATGCCATCATCCAGAACCTCTTGGGGTAGGTGAGCAGACGCAGATTATCTTTGTGATCGACCAGTGGTTTTCAATAGGCACAATGTTATGTCTCGACGAAATTCAAGGTGAGATTCCACAGCTGAAACTCCTTTCTGGTTGTTATATCAATATAAAGATCAACTACGTTTTCACATGTTTCTGTGAGTCATTCATTTGTGAAATCATTGTGTTTTTCCATTTTGAAAATAGCGAGTCATCATTTTCACTGACAGTACTGACCAGATTATCATAAAAAATACGCCTCAATTTCGCCAGCATCTTCCTTTACTGATCCATCAATTTCATTGAAATATTCTTCGTCGCTTATTAATTATTTTCACTTTTAGGAGGCAAGATAATATAATAATTGGCTTGGTTTCCGACACTGGACATAACCTCAGTAAGAGTGATAATCGGTTGCGTCCTCGTTGGATTAATTCGTAGTTTTGATCGGTAACTATAAGTAGAAATCAACTAAAACACATGAAATCTAAAACTGGAAACAAGCACACATTTATTATAAAGCAATTTCAAACTAAAACAGTTTGAAAAATTTATTTTAATAAATAAAATTGGTAATGCAAATGTTAAAGTTTTATAATAAAATATATCATCACTATGGTGTGTTTAATAAAATAGAAAAAAAACACTTGAGTAGCTCAGTTGGAATTGTAAAAATCAAAAGATAAATAGATTGATTCAAAAATGTTGAAATTTGTACAAATATTTAAACAAAAATTATTATTCTAAGAGACTTTAATAACATGTTTGCATGTTCATAGCTCTATTCTTAATTAACACAGCATAAATTAAAAATTAAGGTTAATAAATAATGGCACAAATGGAAATTTATGAATTGATAAGAATTATGGCTAAATACGACACCATGGCTCCAATGTTCGTGTATACGAACATTTTTTAAGACAAAAAGTTGATATGAAAAAAACAGCTTGTAGACAAATTCTATGCTGCTATGTTTCTATCAGAATCATTATGATTTCTATGGGTTAATTTGATTATAATTAATAAAACTGAACATTTTGTTGTAATTATATATAGTTGGTTATTTTTTATTTCTTGACAATAAATATATAACTGTTTATTTTTTTGTTGAATATGTAAGGTCCTGAATCTTCAGAGATATTTCATATGTAAACATTTATATAATAGTAGAACAGTTTATAGGAAAATTCAGAATGTCATATTTTAAAATTTATTTTTATTAATTTGGTGGGGTTTCTAATGTCACATTCAGACAAAGTTAACATTATTTTTGTAGCTAATATATTTAAATAATAATACCGAATAATACCATGTGTTATGCTTGAAGATATTTAGCAATAAAGTCGAATATTAGCCTCATAAACTCGGAGGGGGTACATTTTACGAGTAAATTTTTAATTAAATTTCATATTACGAATGACATGATGTCATTGACATCCAAAATGGTATTTACTATGATATAGCCAAAGTTAATTACATGATTCTTGGACATATTAAAGATATATATAAACAGTTGAAAATGGAAAGCATCAGAATTTCTTGTTAATTACGATTACTCATTCACAGTTATAAATTTTTTGAAAAAATATAAAACAAAGCAGAATTGTAGTAAATTGTAGCAGAATACATAACAAGCAAAAGAATATTTTTCTAGAAATATTAAAAGATTTTAATTATGTCTACATTTTAAAGTTTAAATTTGCTTTTCATACGTTTAAGTAATTTTCTAGGGAAATATATTGATCAAAATGAAGCTGCATTTGGTTTTCGAATAGAGATTTAAATATTCATTTTTAGATTTACATAAGTTTATTAAATTGTTTCTGAAAATTTTAAGTTGATCTAAATATATATATATATATATATATATATATATATAGCAGCGTGCTAAAGTCTGTGGATAGTAAAAAAAATCTCAATTTTCCCAATTTAACCATAAGTTTATAAGGTGGCAAGCTTAAACTTTGACCAGATATGTACTTTTTTATAAACGTTTACGCTAAATAAATCTTTTTAATTTTGTTAATATTTTTTGACGATCATTCAATTTTCAAATTTTAACCCGTGCAAAGGTCTGGGAACAATTCAAAATGTTATTAAAAAAACAAATATTTTTGACAACTATTGATAGAAATTGTAAATTTTATTAATATTTTGTAGCATAACCTTTGTAAGTTAAAACTACTTTGCAACGATCAGGCATTGGGTCGAATAATTTATTAATCACATCCGCAGGAATACTGCCCAAAATATCTTGATTTTTTTCGTAGAGCTCGTTCTTTATTTTTGGGCTTATTACCTTTCAAATGACGATCAATGTATTCCCACTTATGCTCAATAGGATTTAAGTTC